>VDFB02065347.1:0-43035 GCA_007258455.2 Sequoia sempervirens
TTGATTTTATCAAAATCTTGTTGTTTTGTGAAAGCTCTCTTATTTGTCAAAATTTTTCAATGGTGCTACTAATTTGGAGAATAAAAAACCTTTTATAATAGATGCAAAGTCATAAGAATCCTCTTAATTGTATTAGTTTCTTCAATGGAGACAATCTAAAATAGCTTGAGTTTTTTGTTGATCCATTTAGATGCCCTTAGTATTGATTGTGTCTCAAATATAAGATTTTTATCTTTCCAAACTCACATTTGGAAGCCTTGGTTAAGAAATATTACTGCTCTAAAATGTTAAGTACCTTATCAATATGTCTAAAGTGATCCTCCCAAGTTTTTCTATAAATAAGAATGTCATGAAACAATACTAGAACAAACATTTTCAATTATTTAATGAATACTTGATTCGTGCAAGATTGGAGGGTGATTACTACATTTTTCAAACAAAAGGGCATGACCAAAAATTAATAATGTTGATAATGACATCTAAAAATTGTTTTATGAACATCTTATCTTACCTTAATTTCATGATATGATGAATGGAGATCAATCTTGAAGAAAAAGACTATCTCATAAAGATCAAATTTCAATTCATCGATCTTGGGGATTGGATACCTATTCTTAATGCACATCTTCATTGTGTCCCATGTTCAAAAATTCTTTGATTTCCTTCTCTATCTCTTCCTTGTGGCTTCGGGTATGGTGATAGGCTATAGTAATAATTGGCTTCAATCGTATCCCAAGCTTTAATATGTGTTGAAACCCACTATTTGGATGCAATGCTAGAGGAATATTGTTGAAAATTGCATTATGCTTATCCACAGACTGAACATTAGTTTTAAATTAAAATATAGTAGAGAATTTAGAATGTTAAGAGAATGTAATGCAGGGCACCTAGAGTAATAGGAGGTTTCATTTGAATGAAAAAATCCCATTCAATGTGGTTGTAAATCTAGCTAGAAATTGTAAAGCTTGCAAAAGCACTAAATATCTTGGAACCTTGCTCAAATGTAAGTTCTTACAATGAAATTGTTGATCCTGTCTATAAAATATGCTAAACCAAGGAGAACAACAATTTTGTAGGGATTTCAGGTTGTATTTGGAACAAGGATGCATACTAAGCATGAGAAATGATGAAAAAATGCATTGAAAATTGCATAAAGTTGTGGGGTTTTATAATTTTGAAGCATGTGTAGGGAATTAACATATGTTTCTTGGAGATAGCATGATTATTGAGTTTCCAAAAATATTGTGTAGTCATGTAGCTTGCATAGCTGATTTTAAAACCCCACAAAAAGAAAAGGTTTGGATATTAAACTTTTTTGGGGTAGATATGCAAGGCCTACAACATTTCAAGTCTAAATATTCAACACTTGCATGTAACTGAGGATTCCAGACCTGTTGTGTATATGTGTAGTGGATACAAACTTGCAGAGAGAGTCTAGCTTCTCTGGTGTATTGGTAATAAATAGATTTTATGCAAGTGATTCAATGTTATGTGGCGATATGAAAATCCTTTATCTCCACCAAAGAACAAACACATATTTTTAGCATTTTTGTGTAACTAGGTGAAACTATCGAACTATATGAAAATCCTAAAACTTTGTCTAAGGGAAATTATTGATTTTTTACTTGAATTTTAGACTTTTCATGAGGACTTGTTTTCCCTAATACAAATTAGACACTAGAGCATTTCAATATGATAGATATTTTATCCAATTTGAAACTTAAACTATGAAATTTGACTATAATGCCCCATTTTAATATATTTATTGTTGGATTTCTCCAAGATCTAAGAAGACAAGAAACAATATTGCAAATACTCAACTTATTGGATTGATTGAAAGAGAAATGCTAAATAGGAAGGTACAAGGAAACCAAGATCCAAAAACTGTGGATAGGAGTGGAGTGATGGAAAATTGTCAACCAAGAAGATAAGGTGAGACTCCTAACCTCCCATGAAAGAATGGAAAGACTCCTTCAACATGGAGTGGTGGCAGATAACCGCCCACGAAGATAGTGAGAGGTGTCAAAGACCATTTCCTTGACACCTAAGCATAAAGAAACCTAAGTAGGCTTAAGTAATCTATGTGTACACCAACATTCATCAACTTTACAAGGTTTTCAATTCTAGAGTTTTTTGTGTAATTAGGTAAAACTACTCAACTATATGAAAATCCTAGAACTTTGACAAAATGAAATTATTTTTTGACTTAAAATTTTAGACTTTTTGTGCAAACTCGCTTTTCCTAAACCAATTGGACACAAGATCATTTCAACATGTTTTTTTATGCAACTACTCAAACTATGAAGCTTGACTATAATGTCCCTTTTTAATGTTTTTATGAACTCTACAATTTGTGCATTTTTTTGAGATTTCTATCTATTCAAAACTTATGAAATACTGAACAACAACATCAGATACTAATATTTATTATTGAAACCCATACACAAAATGATGAGCAGCTATCATACAAATACACCATTTATAAAATTGCAAAAAACTAAATATAAACTATTGTAAAATGCAAGTAGAAATTGATGTAAGAAGATTAATAATTAAACCCTAACCATCACATCTAAATACTAAATCTAATATAGATTATTTTCACTATAAAATACTGAATAATCAATGTTGCACAACAATAATCACATTGATGTTTTCTAGAACAACAATCTCAAAAAAATATAGAAATATTAGAAAGCAAAAATATTGGAACAATGTGTGATTTGATAAAAATGTTAGAACTCATATGCCAATACAAATTGTTATAAATCCTTATCATAATGATAGGGTACTATAGCGGCAACATTGTAGCAATAGTTTTATAGTGGTACTATAGTAGCGCTATAAAAAACTAAAATATTGAAATAAACACACCAACTAGAAATTGGAAAAACATTGAAATCTTCTCAACTCAACTGCAATTTCTAGATAAATCAAATCAAATGGAAAAGGGGCTTTTGTCCTTTGCTCTTGCTCGGAAATCAAGAAGGTTTTTATCTATTAAATCTCTACACTCCAAGGTTTTTTGTCCTTAAGAGAAATAGATGAACACTAGTGTTCAAGCTATCAGATAGAAAGGGGGTTTTGATTCATAAACAATGGATGATCCCTTTGATCACTTCACCCTCCTATAAATTTCTTTTGGGTCCCTTAATCTGAATTTCCTTTTCCCTTCTAAAACTCCCTCCAAAAGTGTTTAAGAACACTTTAAATAAAATATTATATTAGGTCTTATGGTGTCCCAATCAAGTGGCCACTTAATTAAAATATTAGTAATATTTTAGTTCATAAAAATAAAGTTAAAAGGTCCAACTCAAAATATTATTATTAATCATTTACCAAATTTATTCACTTGAGTTGGTGGTCAATGGTGTATGAGCTCTGCTAGAGTTTTGTGTTTTCTGTGGTCACCCTTTTGCATCATATTGTACATCCTGTACAGGAAAACCCTCTTTTCTTGTGTGTATGGCCGCATTTACTATGGTTTCTTGTTTTAATATGCCTTCAACTGGCTCTAACCCAACAGTTCTTGCTGGTGTTAGTGGTTCAATGATGATAATCAATGGCTCCTCCTCTGAACAAACGTCCCCAAAAATTTGTTCTAAAAGTCTTTCACGAGGTAAGTGCTTTGATTCACCAGCTGATGTGGTTTTTCCTTTTCCATATTTTGATACTACATGTCAATGGCTTGAGTAGTACACCCTTGTTGGGTATTTTGTTGGGAGAACTACCCCTGAAAGTGTGCTTAAAGATTGGGTTAACAAGGCTTGGGTCCCTTATGGGGTCCGCCTTGATATGGTCCAAAACTTAACCAAGGGTTTTTTTTTGTTTCACTTTGCGGAGGTCAATCATGTGCAAGCCATCTTAAGCCATGGGCCATGGTATGTCCAGTCCTCTCTGATAGTTTTTCAATCATGGACTCATGAATTAGTTGTCTCGAATGACACCAAGTTGCGGGTCCCAATCTGGATTGAATTTCTTGGTCTACCTTTACCTTGTGTTCCTTTTTTAAATAGTATAGCCTCCTTACTGGGGAGGGTTATTTGCATTGAGCCAAATAGGTTCTTTCAGGCCCGCCCCCAAAAGAGGGTTTGTGTGGAAGTTGACATTTTCAAAGATTTAAAAGACTCCATTGATATCCAAATTGGAGCTCTCCGCCACACCCAGAAGGTCACCTATTTTAATTTTCCCAACACGTGCTATAAGTGTCAGTCTATCGACCACAAGATAAAGGACTACCCTTTAGCAGTGCCTCGTACACCTTCTCCACCACAAGATGCTAAAAATCCTCATTCGGCAGTTGCATCTGCTGCCAAACCTAAAGCGAAATGGACTAAGGTTATGAATTGAAAGAATAAGTCCATTGGTTCTGGGTCCGGTCCTGTGACCTCTAAGCCAGTGAAAGATGTTTCAAACCCTTCTATGAAGGGGAAAGAAGCTCTGGTTGGAGCTGATTATGTTTCGCAATAGCCTAGGCAAAAGTCTATGCCTCGACTGGCTGCTATCATGTTAACACAGCCGAATGTGGCTTCTCCTATGATAGGAGCTCAGCTGGTTCTAGGTCGGGTCCTATGACCTCTGAGCCAGTGAAAGATGTTTCAAACCCTTCTGTGAAGGGGAAAGAAGCTTTGGTTGGAGCTAATTATGTTTCACAGCAGCCTAGGTGAAAGGTTATGCCTCAACTGGCTACTATCATGTTAACACAGCCGAATGTGGCTTCACAGCCAAATGTGGCTTCTCCTGTGATAGGAGCTCACAGGCATTCTCGCAGCCCTTCCCCTCCTTGGGAAGAAGGGGAATATGTTAATGAAAAATAGAGGATGTCCTCCCCATTCATTCAGATTGGATTAGTTCTGGCAGAATTTTTACAAAATTGTTTCTCTTCTCTAAATGAAGAGGAATCGTGTTTCGAAAACATGAAGGAGTTTCACTCATGAAGTTCCTTTCATGGAATATTTGAGGTCTGATAGACCTCTCTATAAAGTATTCTGTCAGGAATACCTTGTGCAAGTAATTTGGTGTTGAAGTGCTTTGTCTCCAAGAAGTTAAAATTTCTACTTTTTTGCTTGTCGCGGCTAGTCATTCTATTTGGCCAGCCAATAAAATTTTTTGTACTACCCATGATGCGAGGCGTGGCAGAGCTGTCATCCTTTTGGCCCCATGGTGGCACTCCTTTGTGGTCGACCATGGGTCTAATCCCACTCATCGGCTTGTCTAGATCATTCTCAACATTGATAACCATTCCTTTGGGATTATTAATGTCTATGCTTCTAATAATGCTTTGGAACTCTCTTTGCTCTAGCGTTCAATTGTTGATTCTTTACCAGTTACTACCTGGTTACTCTATGGGGACTTCAATATGGTAGAAATGGCGTCTGACAAAGATGACACTCTGCCATTCAGATGGACAGCTGGGGAAAGGGAGGCATGGTTTTACATGCACAATAAATTGGGGCTTTTTGATCCCAATATTGGTCGCCGCCATTCTCATTCTCTCTGGCACACTTGGTGCAATTACCAAGCTGGTTCTGACAGAATATTTAAGAGCCTTGATCGTGCCATGATCTCGGTGCAATCTTTTTTCTCATTTGATAGCTCCTCTCTCTCGGTTAAGCCGTTACTGGATGTGACTTTGTCAGATCATTTCCCCATTTCCTTTTGCATTGAATGGGAGACTCGACAACCTAGTACATGTAAAACTCATTTTTCTTAAACACGTCTTTACTCTACCACAAGCCTACCCTGGCCCACATTTGTAGAGTTTGGAATTTGGAGTGCAAGCCAGCTCATCATACAGGCTGGATTTCTTGGTGGAATGAGGCTATCATCCGCACAACTATATTTTTGCACATTTATGGGCGCTAGCGGGCTATTTTTTGCTGGCGGTCTTATGAGGCTACCACCATTGACCTTCGTGTTGCCTTCAATTCTTTGGTGGCCATCCCCTTTTCTCCTTCCTTACAAGTTAGGGTGGCGGAGCTAAGGCATAAGAAACAAATTGCTGACAACTATGCTACGCAAGGAGCGCAAATCAAAGCCCGATTACACTGGCTAAAAGTTGGTGATCGTGCCTCCAAAGAGTTTTTCTTAGCTCTGGGTGCCAGGAACTCATCCCAGAGCATTAAAAAAATAAAAGATGGTGCTCAAGTGCTCTCTGAGCTTCCTGACATTCTCTAGGCCTTTATGCATCATTATGAGCAAGTTTTCACTACACAGGAAGTCACGCCTGTGTGACAGCAAGCCCTTTAGGATTTCTTTGCTATTGTGCCAAATAAGCTTTCTTTAGCTCAGAAATTTTTTTGTGATCAACTTTTATCAATTGATGATCTCAAAGAGGTTGTTTACTCCAGGCTGATGACAAAGCCTCAAGAATTAATGGATTCCCTTGTGAATTCTACAAAGCCATGTGGGATGATATTGGGCATGATCTGCATCATGTTTACTTAGAAGCTTTTCACTCTAATTCCCTAGGTAACTTAATCAATAACGGTAACATAAAATTCATACCTAAACTAGGTGACCTAGAAGACATCTGTAATTGGAGACCTATCACGGTTTGTAATGTCTCCTACAAGATTATCTCCAAGGCTTTGGCTTTTAAAATCCGCCATCTTCTACCTCAGATCGTGCGCCCAAAGCAAACTGGGTTCATCAAATCCATATTTATTTTGGATAATATCATCGCTATTTGGGAAGGCATGGAATGGGCTAAATGCTCAAACCAGAAAGTTGTGTTCATTAAGATTGACTTTTCCATGACTTATGATCACATTGAATGGCCGTTTATTCTTGCTATGTTGTAAGCCTTAGGTTTTGGGCCCAATTTCATTCAATCTATTTGAATGCTCTTTGCAAATGCCTCAAATTGTATCACCATCAATGGCCATCAATCCTCTACCTTTGGACTCTTGCGTTCCATTAGGAAAGGATGCCCACTGGGCCCTCTTTATATGTGCTTCTAGCCGAGGGCTTTGGTTATCTTTTGGCCAATGCGGTTTTCCAGCGGCGAGTCAAGGGAATTTCTCTGGCCAACTCTCAGGCTCAGCTTGTTAATGGCCATTTTGCTAATGACTCATTCCTCACCCTTCTAGAGGATGAAGATTCCATTACGGCAGCTCTTGAGTGTCTTAATACCTTATGTCTTACCTCCGATTCTACCATCTAGTGGCATAAAACTTTGTGTTACTAACAATCTATCTTGCCCTCCCCACCGTGGCTGCAATGGCTGCAACAGTATGGTTGGAAGTGGATTGGGCCTGGTGAAGTTTTTGAGTTTCTAGGCATTCCCTTTGCTTTTCAAGCATCTCTGGCTAAGCTTTGGCAAGTCGTGCTCTCCAGAGTTGAGCAAAAGCTTACTTATTGGGTTACTAAGCCCCTCTCTTTAGCAGGGAAATTCCAAGTGTGTTCCAAAATCCTGGTGGCCACCCATGTTTATTATTCTTTTTGGCAGGCCCCCTCCAAAGCTACCTATGGCAAGCTTGAGAAGTTGCTTCATGATTTTCTCTGGGTCTCCTTTGAAACTCACAAAGGGTTTCATTGTGTGGCTTGAGAATTTTGTTGTCTTCCCAGAGATTTGAGAGGCCTCGAGTTACTTTCTACTCAACGGCAAGGGAATGCTTTGTGTGTTAAATGGATTATTTGTGCCCTTACTAGGGATGAGGCCTAGAAAATTCTTCTCAGGCATAGTATTCAATCCAACTTCCCTGTTCATAGAAATTCCTGGAAGGGGATTGGCTTTCAAATCCTTCTGGTCATGAATGAACCAATCCAGATTGTTGGGACTTTTGTGGCCAAAAGCATCTAGTGGACTTGGGAAGTTGTCAAACTTTGGCTCCATTGGGCTAGCTCTGGTTTTCGAGATGGACTTTCCCTCAACTAGTTCAATGTTTGGTGGTCACCTCTTTTTGCTAGCAATGGTCAACCGCTGGCTAAATTGTCAGGGCTTAAGGTGCTCAAATTTCACAAGAAGGGTATTCAAACCCTACAACAGATTTTTTCCAGACCCACCATACGTATCATGTCATGAGATGTTTTTCGTGCCCAGTATAGACTTCATAACTAGGACCGTGCTACTTATGATGGTCTGGTGAATGCCATTCCTGCTGAAATGCTTCATAAGGTTGGAATTCATGGGACCAAACCTTGGTGGAAAGACTAGAAGTGGTATCCAGACACCCCTTTCAGGAACTACAAGCCTCGGCTTGGTTATAGGTGGCTCTCACCACATTTTCCTATGATTCAGATTTTGAATCAGAGGTGGCTTCTTCAATCTCCCGCTCATGTCTGGCGTAAAAGATTTGCTGCCACTTGGTCTACAATTGTTGAGTCGAAGCTTGCCCACTTTGCTTGGTGTATTCTTTTTAAGGGCTTGCCTGTAGGCTCTCGGCTGGTCCACCTGGGGGTCCAAGACCCTCGCTACCCTTTATGTGGGCAAGCTAAGAATTTTGAGCATCTTTTCTAGTTTTGTCCCAGAGCTCAATAACTTTGGACTTGGATTCATGACTTTTTCAGCCCTTTCGGCCAGAACCTTTCTCCTGGCATATGGTGTTGCTTGGAGATTCTCCTAGAATTCCAACAAAATTCATCTAGTTTTGGCACACTTTCAGGGTGGAAATTCTCTTCAATATTTGGAAGGACAGAAATGCTTGCATTTTTTCACATTCTCAAATGGATATTCATGTATCTTTATATGTTAAAGCTACAATTTTCTCTAATGTTCTTTTACAGGTTCAAATGCAAGCTAACAAAGTTGCACTTGAGGTTGCTCACCTCCAGGTTTTCCTAGACCACTGGGGTAATGCCCCTTGTACTATTGCTCGGGTCCCCACTTTGCCCACCTCTTCATATGGCCAGTTGCCCTCCAGGGGCCAGTAGCGGAGTGGCTCTGTGCATCCCCATTCACAACCCCTGCCTCAGTGGGATTCTCACACTCCTCGGTGAAACCATTCTCCTCCGCTGCAAGCTACTTAGGGGTGGCCTTTTGGCGGTGCTTCGGGGAGCAGCGGTGGTGGTTCTGGGTGGACTTTTGATGATCCTCCTGCTTTTATCTTTGGGTGGGAAATTACTGGTAAAGCGTTCCCACGTATGGCGCTTGCAATCTCACCCTGGCGCAAGGAAGAAGATAAAGAGAAAAAAGATGTTGATGATGGTTGGGGTCCTCCTCCTGATGTCACTCTAGACCCCGCTGATGTATGGGGGAAAAATTTGGATGACAGAGACCCTCCTAGCTCTACTGGCACTGCTCTGGCTGCTTAATGGCCTTTTTATCTTTGTTACTTTTGGACTTCTAGGCTTAGCCCACGTAATCTGTTAATTTTCTGGGCATTGCCCATGTGACTCTTGGGGTGTGCCTCTCTACCACCCACCCTTTTTTTGTGAATATGTATCTTTAAATTTGAATTAATATAGATAGCTTCCTATTCATCAAAAAAAAAAAAATTCACTTAGCCCATTGGATATTAAGAAATGGGCCTCCAGTTAATTTAATTAGGAAAGGACGCATGGCATTAACATAATTAGTTGATGACTTAGAAAAGGCATAAGACAAAGTTTTGACTTAACATGAAAAGCATGAAATTGTAAAATGGAAGTTTGAAAATTCCATAACATAACTCAAAAAGGCTACACTAAAGACAATAAATAGACTAAATAAACTCTTTAAATTTGACAAGATGAGTTGATGACTTAGAAAAGACATAAGAAAAATTTGACTTAATATGGAAAGCATGAAATTCAAAAATTAAAATTTAAAAATTCCATGATAACATAATAAAAAAAAATGAAAACAATGATTAAATTATAACTAAACTCTTAAGGAAAACAATGAAGAGCACAACCACCGTCTAAAAAACAACTAAAAATATAAATACAATCCTATAAAATATTTTCTTAAAAGCATAGACTTTGACCGAATTAAATGCAATGCCCCACATTAGACTAAATTGTGCCCAAGATAGCCAATGAACGATAGAATAGACAACTTGAGTAGTGGAAGTTCAACTCCTTCAATATTAACGACTTTGCCAACTTCTTTTAACTTGTCAAATTTTCACTATTTGACATCAAATATTCCTACATGTATTGGAAACTTACTTGAATTTGGAGATTGTGGCTTGTATGTAATTCCTTAACTTAATTTACCGAAGTGTTTGTGTCATTCTATTTAATTGAGTCTCCGATTTTAGCTAGAAAGGTTGAGTGTTTGATAATTATGTAGATTTTATTAAATTATTTTCAGTTAAAGAACATAAAAACCTTTTCCATGGAGTGTAAGTGTTTATCAATGTTTTGTCATAGTCCAAAAGTCACACTTTTAGTTTCATTTGTTATATATGAACTATCCCTAAAAACACATTTGTACAAATTGTAGCAAGTACATATTGTTGAAAACTTCAAATTGAGTTTTTAGGTTTTATTTGTATTACAACAAATGTCATTTTTAAATTTGACAAATAGATATACTATACGTCTATTCCATGATGTTGTACTAAAAAGTGTGAATTAAAATGCTAACAAGACTTTCAAAAGCTATTAAGAATGGATTTCTATGGTTAGCTTTTGAGAAATACAAAGTTTCAAAACATCAAATCTTACAAGTTATTGAAGACGATGAAAAGTTATCAATGCATTCTTAATAAAATATCAAATTCAAGTCACCAAGATTGCTTGTTGACTTGTTAATGGTTATTAGGTTTTCAAATTTGTTAAGAATCCAGCATTGTTAAGATAGAGTTTGAAAGGAGTCAATCGAAATTAAACTAGCTATTTTTAGCGTTGTTTATTATTAGAGGATTGTAATTTTAGATGACCTTTTAGAAGGCTTATTTGAGGAAATGATCAATTTATTCATTCTCTATTTCTAGTTTTCCTACTTTACACAATGTATTTTGAGACGAGCTTGCTTTATTTGTAAGAAAACTATTTTAGCATAGGAACCTCAATATTATTTATCTTGAATAACCTTACATGCAAAGTATATATTTTATGCATTTAGATTAATCAAAATTGATTTTATGCTGAATTATTGTTGGGGTTACCTATTGTTCAAACTGTCTTTGTGTTATCTTGTGTATGTGTTAAATAGGTAAAACAAATTGCTTTTTTCAGAATTTGAGGCTTTTTATGTAGATTTAAATGAAGTGGTTGTTTGCAATTGTCTTCAATTTCCTATATCCAATTCTGTAAATGTGATAATTCAATTTAAACACTATGTTTTGCTCATGCTTTCTAGTCTTTGCTTTAAGAGTCAACATTTGATAGCTTTCCAAGATATTTGCTTAATAAGAAAAACATAAAAATCTTATGTATTGTTTATAAGAGTTGAAAGGCCACCTTACTATAGAACAAGATAACAAGTTTTTACTTCTAAGTTTGTTGCATACTCAGAATTAAATTTTTATTATAAGTGAGCTTTCCCTTACATGCTACTCTATTTTATGTTTCCCTGAATAGGACAATTAAAACACACTATATGGTCTCTATAGCTCTAATTGACATAAAACATGATGTATTAAGAAATGGCTAAGAAAATTTAATGGCCCTAAACATAATGCCAATTCTCGCCGATTCTAACAAGGAAATTGATACCAATTCACAAATACATCTTCGTTACTTAGGATTTGACTTTTAACTTCCGATACGTGAAATTTTAATATCAATCTTATAAATTAAGAAAATGTTCAGAAATGTTTTTATTTGTATTTTGTCTGGAAAAGAGGACAGAAGTCCATGAGTGGTAATGATATTCTCTCTAAAATCTTGTTATTCTTAAACCAAGAAATAACCGTAACTTTGGTTTTTTCTCATCTTGAGCCAGGTAAAACTCTTTCACTGAATGATGTATATTAACTCACTCCTATTTGGGTCTGAATTAACGTTATGCATGCAACAAAGTCAAAAGAAAGATATATATATATATATGCAAACAGATTTTTTAATCCATTTTTTTGATATCGTTATTTAATTATACATATTACCTTTCTATCTGATTATATTTTTAGTGCTATTTTGGTTGGTGAAACAGGCAGAATATATTTGGAAAACTACAACGAACCGAGATTTGAAGATGCAGGAGATTGCTTTGCGGAGGCAAAAAGCTGGAATGAGGCAGCAATTGCATATGCCAGAGCTAAGTGTATTGACAAATGTTTAAATGCTTGCACAAAGGGAAAACTATTAGAGATTGGATTGAAATTAATTCATGAATTGAAGAAAGAAAACTGTAAATCAAACTGTGGAAGATGCGTCGAGACTTGTCAAAGAGTAAAAATTGAAGTTGAGTATCTTAGAAAAGGTGCAAATCATTTTCATCGGAAAAAAGATACCAAGTCTATGATGAAATTTGTGAAAGCCTTTCCTACATTGGACTTGGTTAGATCTTTCCTGTGGGATAACGATTACTTTGATGAACTTCTGCCAATTGAATTGGCAAATGGGGACTTCCTCGGGTTGCAGAGGTGGCAGAGATGAAAGGGGATTTGTTACTCCAGGCTGACATGCTAGAAAAAGCAGAAAAATATGAAGAAGCGATTAGAATAATTCTATTTCATGTGCAGCTAAACTCTTTGTGGGGAATGAAAAATAGAGGATGGCCGTTACGACAATTTCCTGAAAAGAATGAACTTTTAGGGAAAGTAAAACGATTAGCTATACAAAACCTGCAACATGTACCTAAAGCCCTTGACTGTAAAGTATCAATTCTTTTAAACGAGCCTCTCAATCTCTCCGAGATAACAGAACACGTGATCCTCGCACAGAAGATGGGAAATCTTAACTTTGAAGCTCTCTCTCTTCGAAAAGTTCTTGACGTGCACATTTTTTCTGATGCCAAAAATTTTCAGCATGAGCAAGTGGGAAGTCTACACAAGATGGATTATAATTCTAAAATGCTGCTGGAGATTAGAATCTCTTCAATAACAATGATGTTCCTTTGGAATGCATGGAAGGATAAACTGTTGTCCTCGGTAGATTCATTCACAAAACTAGAAAAGCGACTGGCAAAAAAAAAAAATGAAGTCTATGAATTTGCTTTTGAATATCTTGGAGCCAGAGTGAACAGAAAGGGATCCTGCACCGTGTTTAACAGTGAAGCCTTCTGGCTTAAGGATAGGAGGGTTGGATTATTTCAGAGACAAGGAAACTGTGCATGTATTAATGTTCAGGACTTTCTTATGCATGCAAGGAAGTTTCTTTTAATAGAACTGTTTTCTGTTGGAATCGAAGTTGTAGTTTAATAGAACTGTTTTCTGTTGGAATCGAAGTTGTCAAAAAACTACAAGAAATATATCTTTCCTGCAGAAATCAACATTGTATTTGTAAAGGCACTCAGATACTACAGATTTATCAAGATTTAAAATCTACGGAAGATAGGAAGTTGCTTAGATTTAACCATGAAGAGAGATTATTTGAGGTTTTTTTCCCACTGAAGACACTATATGAAAACATGAAGGAATTCATCTCCTTGCGTGAGAGTCCAACATGTAGTTTGATTCTCAAAGATATAACTGTAAATATTATAAGAAAAATTTATAGGGGCGTTAATCTTGGCCAGATTGAAAGATTACAATTATTATTCCCTTTTTCTCCTAAGGATCTGGTGACAGAGTATGGTAAGAAAATTATTAAGAGCCTTGATGACAACAATTGCTGGAATAATGAACTGCTCTGGCTGCATATGGAATAATGAACACAGCAAGATTGTAGGCATGTCTGAAAACGTCGGAACACAGCAACATTGTGATACATAGGCATGGTCGGAGGATTATATAATGAGCCTCTTGCTGCGACTAGCTTTGTTGGAGATAGTTTTTTGAAGGTTAGAGTTGCAATGGCTGTGTTCCCTTTACTGACTGGTATGTCTGTGTTCCCTTTACTGACTGGTATGTCTTGCAGCATTTTCTTTCTGTATGGGATTGCCAGTGGACCTGCCCACGAGATTTCTTGAATGAAGACAGCATCATGAGGAGGTTCCAAAAATGGATCGGCGAGAATGGAAAGGCCTACGCAAATGAGCGAGAGAAAAACATAAGATATGAGATTTTCAAGAACAATCTAAGCTACATCAGTGACCATAACCAAAAAAAAATGTCGTATTGTTAGGTCTCACGCCTTTCACAGACCGCACGGAAGATGAATTGAAGACCATTTGTTGTTTGCTAGGGTCTGATCCCGGACCAAACAACACCAGTCTTCCTTATCATGGTGACAATTTGCCTCCGGAGATAGATTGGAGGAGTAAAAGCGCTGTTACACCTGTGAAAAATCAGCATAAAGCTAGTAAGTATGATTTGAATTTTTTCAAGCTGAGCATATGTAATGGATGCATACCTAAGGTTTATGACATTTTCTTACAGGTTGGGCTTTCTCAACCGTTGGGGCAGTTGAATTTCCTCCAAAGATAGATTGGAGGAGGAAAGGCACTGTTACACCTGTCAAAAATCAGCATAAAGCTAGTAAGTATGATTTGAATATTTTTTAACCAGAGCATATGTAATGGATGCATACCTAAGGTTATGACATTTTCTTACAGGTACTTGTTGGGCTTTCTCAACTGTTGGGGTAGTTGAAGGAATTAACCAGATTGTTACTAAACAACTGGTTTCTCTATCTCCACAGGAGCTCGTCGATTGCGACACTCGAAGAAAAACCCTTCTGGAGGTAGTGTTACTCATGCATATAAATATATTATCGACAACAGCATACACCGCGAGAAAGATTACCCTTATAGGGGGCATAAACGTGACTGCGCGAGAAACCTAGTATGCCACTCATTTCCATCATTACATTTTTATTTTATAAAATTAATTCTATCAAGTTCTTCCAAAACTAGTTTTGGACTTTATATGCAAATGTATATTGTATTGTAGGAAAATAAACTAAGAGTTAAAATTGATGGCTATAAACATGTGCCCGAAGATGAGAAGTTGTTGAAAACAGCTGTAACGCATCAACCAATCAGTGTGTGCGTTGATGCTAATGGAATAGACTTTCACATGTACAAACATGTAATTTTGCAACAAATTGATTAGATTTTATTATTATTTGTTTGTTTTTGCTAGTTTTTTTAAGCAAGACCCAAAATTTTATAATAATAATAATAAAATCTAATCAATTTGTTGCAAAATTACATGTTTATACATGCGAAAGTCTATTCCATTAGCATCAACGCACACACTGACTGGTTGATGCGCTACAGCCGCCTTCAACGACTTCTCATCTTTGGGCACATGTTTATAGCCACCAATTTTAACTCTATGTTTATTTTTCTACAATACAATATATATTTGCATATCATGTCCAAAACTATTTTTGGAAGAATTTGATAGAATTAATTTTATAAAATAAAAATATAATGATGGAAAGGAGTGGCATACTAGGTTTCTCACGCAGTCACGTTTATGCCCCTATAAGGGTAATCTTTCTAAGGGTAAATCTTTTCTCAGGTAATCTTGATCCATTTTTGGATCCTCCTCATGATGTTGTCTTCATTCAAGAAATCTCGTGGGTTGTAGCCTAGGTCCACTGGCAATCCCATACAGAAAGAAAATGCTGAAAAAAATACCAAAGTCAATAAAGGGAACACAGCCATTGCAACTCTAACCTTCAAAAAACTATCTCCAACAAGAGTCATAACTCCAGTTGCAAGTAACAATTGGGATAGTATATGTATGAATTTTTTATGTGTTTTCAATTTTTCTAGTAGTTCAAAAAATTAGATAAAATAACTAGATTTTGATGATTGTAGATCAGATCACAAAATGGCAGATTTAATCCATGTATGATAACCCACAAGACAAAATACATTAAAAAAAGTACGATTCTGGAAAGTTTTTCCAAGTTCAGCCTTCCAGAAAGTATTAGACAATTTCATATTTATAAAACATTTTTGAAAGGATTTATTCAAAGCTATATGCAGTTTGTTAGATTTCAATGATGAGGATCATCCACAGATAGATAATAACACAGTCATGGAGGGAGTGCTGCAGACACATTTGTGACCAATCAGACCTTGTGGGAAGAAAGACTTCCATTTGTTAAATATGCTTATAAGACCAGTAAAATTTAAGTAAAGAAGATATGACCCCCTTTAGAACATAATATGGCCATCTTCTCCTAATTTGAATTAGCGCAAGTCACAGAATTTTAAAAGTAAGATATATGTATCCTGCAAGAAGAGCGAAATGATGCAGAAGGAATAAGGAGCCGGGCCATTGCAGAATACACCTACGCCAAGACATGCATAAACTCTATACAATCCTGAGGTGGAAGACAAGCTCTGCTTGCAGGTCAAACCAAATGACTCTCCTTCCATTGAAAATTGCACAAAACTTTCATGTTGGACCATTTCTATTTGTGGTGAAGACAAATGAAGCAACTTACAGGCAAAATTTCCAGCCCGTACAAAGATCCATCCTGTATCGCATATCAGTTTTTTCTAAAAGGCTATTGTATATATATAAGAAGTTGAGCAGAGAACGTGTGATAAAATAAGAATCACATATAAGTAGGTCAACAAGCTCCAAAAAGATAAATCTAGCTAATGTCTTCATTGGATACCCTTAAAAGATGTGATTCTCCAAAAAGCTCTGCATCATTCTGTAAATTGATCCAACATTTCAGCTAATCAATTGCTTGCGTTCTATATCAACATGAACAGTAAAAACAGTTGTTTCAAATAGTTAAAAACTTAAAGGCGCTGAACCTGCCCTGTGTATGCCATTGTTTTAAGATTGAGTAACCAATGGTGGGGTCTTGTTAGGATGAATAAATTAATATTCACTGTTTATGTAGTTCTAAAAAGATACCTTGACTAGACTAATAATTTGTTCCATCCATGCTTTTATGGTCCAGAATGCGTTGAAAATGTCAATATAAAAGCTAAACCATGATATACAGCACAAGATTCAAAAATATTAAAAGAATCGTGACAGTTCTTATTTATTTTATCAAGAACTATGCCCTGATTTCTCTTATATGAAATGTGAAATAAGACAAATGTCTCTCTCCAAGCTAATATAAGTTTATCAGGAAAAAAAAATTGAATCTCTATTGGCTATCCTGTCTGTAAGTACTTGCTCATTGTTGTATTTTTGTCTTACAATGACATCTATTTTAGTATTTACTCTGAAAGCCAAAAGACTGCTGACTGCATAAAAGACAACGGGGAAAGTGGTTTTTCCTCCTCTGCAATGCCCTTGTGAGGACCATCAACAACTGTGAGAGCTACAATCCGCTCTGGGTTGGTTTTTTTTTACTGCTGTTGTTTGTGAACAATGTCCATCCATTTTTAATCTTCTTTGTTGTGTGGACACTTTCTGTCGCTTTATCTAGAGCTCACTCAAGCATTTAAAGGAACAAGCAGCCCATTGAACAAGGTGTAAGATGCACTTAGTGTAAGATAGTCTTCTATATACATGTGGCAGTAAGTGCAAGTCACAAAATACCTAGAAGAAAACAGAGACGACAAACCAAACAAGCAACAGAACCAAACAAACAAAAAATTTACAAGGTGGATGAAGAAAGTCTATGATCTGACGCCGAAATCATTTGCTTATGACCTGAAGCAAAAATATGACATGACCAGCAGAAATAAGAATCAAGGAGAAATTAAAATAACAAACCACCTAAAAAATTCGAGGTGCAGTAGAACTGGAACCTGGGCCGCTTCTGTTTCATTGTCCACGACACCCCGAGGCGTCAATAGGGCATCAGTTTGTTCATCATCATCGTCGTCGCTGAGCACATTTGACGGCAGCTAGAAGTTGGGACTTAATTCCGTAACCTTAAGTCACACTTAGCGATCTGACTGAAAAACTAGGGTTTTTTTGGGTGAAAAAAGGGTTTTAAAAACATGAAAATGTCAATCATATTCTCGCGGATCACTGGAATATGCAATTTCTGCTAAAAGTGCTCTCTAAAGAAAAAAATTATTGTAAACCGTAATACAAAATTTACGAACACCCGACACACGGAAAGCCCAAAAGACCCTCAACTCATCCTTCTCTTCTTGTTGTTTTTCTGGTTCCTTGGAAACCCTGCAACATTTGTAGCAGAATCCGCCGTGTTCTGCTTCCTCATTTCATTAATGGCAACGTTGTACCTCCTATACTAGAAGCTGCTTTTTCTGTGTATGTAAATAACAAACCCCGTTTTTTTTGCAGCTGTATATTTCAATGTCCTTTCTATTACTGCCATGTCTCCTCTCCATGCAAATCGCCAACTGTCCAAACTGGTCATTAGCTGTCTGATGTTATCTCTGACAATCTGCGGGGCTGACAATAAGCAGCAGCCTTTCTCGAAACTCATGCGGTCCTTTGTCTGGGAATGTCCGGAGAGCCCCTGTCAATCTGCAGAGCGCCAATGAGAGAGTGCCAGGAAAAAAATAATTGAAATTTTGCGCTAAAAAACGTGCACCTTTCTTCATTGAACATAAGTTGTAAAACAGATGCAGCAAAAAATTTAATTGTAATTGGTTGTAAACAAATACATTAATCACTGTTTAACAACTAAACCCTCCGCTATAGTTACCCCTGCAGGAACTAACAAAGCTAGTCGTAGCAAGAGGCTTATCATATAATCCTCCCACCATGCCTATGTATCACAATGTTGCTATGTTCTGACATTTTCGGACATGCCTACAATCTTGCTGTGTTCATTATTCCATATGCAATCAAAGCAGTTCATTATTCCAACAATTGTCATTCTTAATCATTTTCTTACCATACTCTGTCACCAGATCCTTCCGCAAAAAAGGGAATAATAATTGTAATCTTCCAATCTGGCCAAGATTAATGCCCCTATAAATTTTTCTTATAATATTGACAGTTATATCTTTGAGAATCAAACTACATGTTAAACTCTCACGCAAGGAAATTAATTCCTTCATGTTTTCATATAGTGTCTTCAGTGGGAAAAAAACCTCAAATAATTGCTCTTCATGGTTAAACCTAAGCAACTTCAACTTCCTATCTTCTGTAGATTTTAAATCTTGATAAATCTGTAGTATCTTGATTTATGACTACATGTTCTTAGGATAATTTTCCTTGATTATTTCCCTATACGAGAAATCTATTAGGCCACCAATTATCTCGTATACATGTTCTTCTATTATATACCTTACATTTACCCATTCTTCAACAAGTTTATCTATTAGAAACTATTTTATTCCAATAGGGGAAACATTAGGGGGCATACTATTTTCCCATTTATATAGACTTTCAAATTCACATCCAACTATGTTGTTACATGCTTTGTACATGATGATATATTATTTCTTTAAGTGATTATACGGTTTTGTAGTATCACATATTTTTCTCCTCACTTGCATGTGATATTTGTAAAAAAAATCTAACCAAAATCTAATTAATGCCTTATGAAAAAAAATAAAACTATAAAAAAATATTAAACAAAAAAAAGATTGAAATATGTTGAATATTGACTATCCATTTAATATGAGATTGTAATAATAGCATAGTTATGAGAGTATAAAATTAAATGAGGAAGGAGGTTGACACCTCATCCATTGGGAAGTGTCACTAGCATGATATGAGAAGACAACTCAATATCTAAATGTGGATTGTGTAACTCCTATGGAAGAGTGTGACAACTATCATACCCAAACTCAACCTAAGCAGACCTACCTATGAAAGTTATACTAAATAAGTATAAAATATATGTGTGAATTGTAATTGGGATAGTCACATGGAAAGAAGAAATTCTATTGATGGGTATGTGCTTACCCTATTTGATGGGTGATCAATTGGATTAGTAAAAAAAATCTATGTTTTCTCTTTCGACTATAGAGGTAGAGTACATGACACCTACTTATGCCTCTCAAGAACTAGTATACTTTTAGAGATCATGTTTAGATATTGGTTGAAGATATATTTGTTATTTAATGTGATAGTAATCTAGTTAGATCATCTTTTTTGACAACGCTACCTTTCATGGACAAAATATAAAATATTTATGGATGAACAAGTGAATACCTTACTAAACATTGAAAATCATTTGATGAAGAACATTTGAACAAAGAATTTGAAATTATGGAGGATGGCTATGAGGATCAACTCCTAGTATTAGTTCAATTTTTTTCGTACGCCTTATGATTCATGTAATCTTAAAAGTGGGAAATTGTTAGGACTATAGTCCACTATGTGTTGTACAATTTCTAATGTCATAGTCTAATGGGTATTATTCTATATTTATAATACTATAAATTATGTGCTCGTATGAAAAAATAAAGCTTCACTTAGATGTAATCTTCTTACTCTAGTTTTTACACTTTTTCATGTGTCATTAGCTTTATGATTTTAAAATTATTTAGTATTGAGTTACAAAGTGAAATCTAGCTAGTATTTTTGACCCATTATTTATAGATATATATAAAAGGTGTGCAAGTGTAATTATTTCCGCATATTAGAGTGTTTGAGAGTTACACTTGGACCCCTTGTTCATAGAATTTAATAAAATAAAGAAGTGACACTTTAATTGTGGAGAAGTTACTCTTTGAGGTGAAGCACATAGTTTGAAATTGGACAACATTTTGCATATATACAAGTATTGTAATGAATATTAGGTATCTTTTTATGTAGGGTTATGTTGCAAAATTTCCTCTAGATTCAAAGTGTAGATTTTGTATGAAGACTAAATAAGCTACTTGCTGATGTGTATGATGATCACAATGAACTTAGATAAAATCACAATGAATCTTACATCTCTTGAAAAGAAATCCTAGAATAAAATTTTATTATCCCAATGTTTCAAATGTCAGGTCTTAACATATACCCAGAGCTATGAACCGATGAGATCACGAACAAGGGACCTCATCCCCAATATAAATTCTCAACAATTACACCCCAATGGGGTTTGAACCTTGATGGCAAGAATAACACAACTTAACCATTACACCATGTCATTATTGCCCTATATTGTTCAAGACTCATCTGATAAGGTTTTCTAGATTATTTGGACCACATTAAAAGGCTCAAACCTTTGATTGATCATTTGATTTACTACTTATTGATTCTTGTAAATTCAGGTTCAATAAAGAAATGGAAAAAAGAGAGAATATGATAGGGTTAGAGATCTTACTCAATAGTAAAATTGTAGAGATTAACAAAAAAAAAACTTAGACATCATGAAACCAATATATATCTCACTAAATGTGGTTACAACTACATATAGATGATGCAACCTTTAGTGGAAAATTTTCAAATCATAAAAGAGACTCTTAAATACCTAGAAACATGGCATAATTCCACAATATTTTACAAGATGAAAGAATATTCAAGTCACTTTTGATATTCAAAGAATAATGAAAAGAAAGTATTCCAATTAAAAATTTACAATAATTTGAGAAAAAAAATGCTATTTTAATTAAAAAGAAGCTATGAAAGAAACAAAAAAATAAAAACTATTTATTTGTTGCTCTACATTTATCAATAATTTCTCACTTTTTGAATGGAAAAGTGATATAAAATACTTTTCAAAGTGATATAAAATACACAAATATACCTTTACAAAAGCATATTATATGCTTAAGTATATTATTATGAATTTTTGATACTTTTCTTGAAGTGTAGTAGGGAATTTGGATCCTGTTAAAGTTACAAAAATGTTTTCTTGGAGCTTACTCTTCTACATTGAAATCAATTACCATTTCACCATTCTTATCTATCTCTCTTTAGTTGTAATCTCCATAAGAAATTACAACTTTTTAGATCTCACTCTTGTATTGATCTTTGATAAATTTTCATCTAAAACAATAGGTTACATAAGAACAAAAATTTGTGGAGTATATTGTATTTCTCATCCATGCATTCTTTTTATCTTCATTTACTAATTTTCCATAGCCTTATTCAATACATATTCATTGAATGCCTTTGTCTTCTATTCTAATGTTCTATCGATAATCTTATTGAATCACTCTTACATCCGTTCTTCTTATTTAGTCCCGTCTAGATTGAAATCAAGACTATTTTTTTCTAGATGAATGATAATTCGTCAAATTTCAAATCCATTTCCTTTGCTCCTAGTTTGTTCATTTCTTTGATGCATTATTTGATCCCTTGTTCTTTCCCACTTAATAATTAAATCCATTTTATTATATTGGGAATTGTTTCATGACTTAAGATGTATTCCAATAGTAGAATTTGATCATTCATGCTTTCAATAGGAAGAAATTTATGAAGTTCTATATTATTTTGTTCTTTCCCAACTTTGCATATTCTACTTATTTATCAATTCTTTCTTGTTGGGTGATTACATTTTCCCCTAATCCTACTACTTTATTGAGCATATACCTATAAAAATAGACATTCCTCTCACATTTCCACTTTAATTTTCTTAAAATAGGAATTTAATGGTAGACAAAGTTAACAATAGTGTAAAGTGAGTGTGTGTGACTAGATCAAGGGGATACATACTCATGGTTGGTTAAAAATATTATTTAAAGGGGCTACACCATCAATGCTACACTAAGAGACCCAAGTACTTGTTTTTAAGAGAAGATCATAAAACACTAACATTCTAGTTAAGAGTTATCTAGCTAAGTGTTTTGATTGTATATGCGTTGATGATATGTAGGGGATGAGATAAAATCTTGGGATCTGTTGGTGTTGTTGAGGGTAGAGGAAAGGATAAAGCTCTTCAAAAAGTTTATTTTTTCTTAGAGGACAACTTTGATTCTATATTGGGGGATTGTTAAGGAGTTTTTCATGTGGCAAGTCCAATGGATTTTACAAAAACTAATTTGGTAAGAAGATGAAATGAATCTTCACCTCTTTATTCATAATAATACTTATATTTGTTTCTAAAGCTTTTTATAAGGAATATTGTTTGCAAGGTTGATTTTATTGTACCTACTATAAATGGGTTACTTAATATTATGAGAGCATGTTCATGAACTAAATCAGTTATGTTGATAATCAAGATAAATCTTTATAGTAAAAATATTTAGATAATTTTATGCATCCAAATAAATAGATAGTAATAAATCATAGACTAAAATAGATTAAAATATAAATGGAAACCATAACTCAAAAATTATGTGGAGAAACCCTTTCGGGAAAAATTTCAACACCCAAAAAGATCCAAGAATTGTATTAATCCTTTAAATGAATTACATCAATACAAATTCTCTCTCTAAATCATTACAACACTTCATGGCTTCAACATGCCTTAGGAGGAAAAATGAAATATATGAACTAATGAGAGTAGGGTTATGAATAGGATTGTGGAGGTACAAAAATTAATCTACATATGTGGTAAATGATTATGTATTAGGTATAATAAATTGAGGTTCCCATCAATTTCCAATAAGATGACACATCCAATGAGTATGTAGTAGATATAAGAAATTGATGTTCCCATCAAAATGTTGTTCTTGTCTCCTATGCCTCACAGGAAACAAGGAATATTTAGTTTATTGACTATGGTGCCAACAAGTATATGAATGAAAATAGGGAGATATTTGATACATTGGTTGATTGAACCACGTGAGATCAATTTTAGATCATATACACTATGGAGTATGTTGTTAGTGAAAAATTGTTAAATGTCTGAAAACACAGCAGGTTTTACAAAAAGGCATTTTTAGGTCATTTAAGCCTCGACCCAAGAACCTAAATTGTTGGGAAGGAATATTTAAGGCATTCCACGACCTTTTTGGTGGGTTAGAAGTTCTTTGTACAAACTGTTTTTCTAGAAATTAAAGAAAACAACTTTCTTGTCTTATTTTCTGTGTTTTTCTGTTCTTGTTTGCAAGACAGCAGTTAAATGAATTAAAAGAGGCATTTTGTAAGTTTTTTTAGCATGTAGAGAATCCTATGGAAGTTCTGTTAAGGCACATTTGATAGCTGTTTCATCATTTTCACACATTCTTGTAAATTCTGTGTTTTTCCCTTATTTGCTGTTTTGACTGGAACTGTGTAAAAATGGAGTTATAGGCTGCATTCCCTCTATACCTAGAAGTATGGAATTGTTGGGAACATGGTCAGGCTCCATATCTGTACATATTTTAGTGGTAGGTGTTAGGTTTTCTTTGGTTGCAGGAGTTATGAGAAAAGTCTTGCCCTAGGCGAGCCAGTGAAGAGCCCGGCTAGGAAAGGCTGCAGAACAGCGTTGATAACTTGCAGGGGAGAAAATATTTTCAAAAAAATATTTTTGGAGAATTTAGGGGAAGGTCTTGGCCACGTGTGGTACCAAGGAGGAGAGCCCAGAAATCCGTTTAGGAGGAGAACTTTTCACCAGTCCTAAAACTGGTTCTAGACAATTAGAAACCCTAGTTTTCTGGGTAGTGTTTGCATGAGGGCAAAGAACGGCTTGGATAGAGCCAAGACCCTAGAAATATTGAAGCTGTAGACAAGGGAAACAAATTTCCTAAGCCAAGAACCACATTTCTTTGGTGGGTTTAAGAGGGAAAAGCAATTTACCCCTGTTCAGAGACCAAATAGTGGCTCAAGAGCAAAACCTTTGGAATAGGCTTCATGCAAGTGTTGGTAAGATGGAGTCTAACTGAAGTTCCAGAAACCCTAGGAGGTTGTTTTGGAGTTTTGGAAAACATTCTCTCACCCGTGCAAGATTTTTTCATGTATTGAGGGAGGATTAGTCTTTTGGATGGATAAAAGGCTAAGAAGGAAAGGAGTCATAGCACCAAGATTTGGCTTGGTAGTTGCAAACTTGACAAGATAGTGAGGTTGGCAGGAGAACCATGGGAACTTAGAAAAGATAGAGTTCCTATAGGTTAGGGTGGAACAAAAATTTCACCAAGGAGGTCTATGTCAAGGCCTAGCATAGGAAACTGTGACTGTTTCCTGTAGCATCTGAAAACAGTGTAACTGATTCCTGCAGCTTCCAGGAATCTGTGATTGCTTCCTGTAGCCTCCCTATCAGTTGTATATAAGGAATATGAAATGTAACCATTCCTCTTGGTATAAGAAGTTGTACCCTCACAAAGGTGCTCTATGTTATTGGCTTGACAATAAATCTCTTATTTGCAAGTAAAATTTTGAATCATAAACTTAAGGAGAGGTTCCAAGTCAAGGAAGGAATCAAATCTTATTTGATCTTCAAAAATGGTAAGATAATTTTTCACACTTTCATGAAGGAACATTTATTTGCACAAGATGTAGTCTCATTCTCTATATTTTCTCTCTACCTCTACAACTGAATCTACTCTATTCTAGCATTATCACTATGGGCATCTTTTTATAGACTCTAGGTTGTATCATCTCACTTTTAAGGAGGTGGTATAAGGAATTCCTCAACTTTCCCCCTTTTTTCCTATATTACACTTATCTTCTAAGATATGGTTGTTCTTTCTCATGAAGAAGATTAAAGACTTTGCACACTTTTAGGACTTCTACTCATGAGTTGTTTAGTAGACAAGACAACCTCTTCTTCTCCTTCACTCAGATCAAGGCAAGAACTCACATTCAACTTGTTCTTGGAATTCTTGAAGAAACACAGCATCAAACAACACTTGAATACCCCTATATGTCCCAACAAAATAGAATTGTAAAATGTTGCAATTGAACTATCACGGAGATGGCTCCTTGCATGCTTTCCACAACTAAGTTACTTTGAAGGTCTAGTTCTACACTAGAAACTTACAAATATTTTATTCTGAACTAGAACTCACAAAGCTTCCTTGATCAAATTCAAAACTTTATAACCTTGTGGAAATATTTTCAAATAGGTTGAAAACTAAGGTCAAAATGGTTGGTTCAACACAAGAAATTCATAAATGTCCATTTCCACACTAGAAACCTACATTTTAGATAAAATTTAAATTAAAATACCTCTATGAGAAAATTTAGGTGAATATGATAAAATA
The DNA here is from genome assembly GCA_007258455.2 of Sequoia sempervirens. Lineage (NCBI taxonomy): Eukaryota > Viridiplantae > Streptophyta > Pinopsida > Cupressales > Cupressaceae > Sequoia > Sequoia sempervirens. The sequence goes on from VDFB02065347.1 coordinate 25,835, forward strand.
ATAAAATGATGAAATCCAAGAAAAAAATTAAAGTTCCACATCCATTGAAGACCAAAGTGTTGCATTTTGTAGCAAACCAAAATTTTGTATCTAGTAGTAAAGCCAAATTTTGCACTTGCATAACTTAGTAAATTTTAGCCTATACTAAACTAGAATTGAAACATAAGGAAATTGTAAATGCATGATAATTTTCTGGCACTACTTCATCTCGATCACAATCAACTCGTGGAACAACCACGTGAAGGGTGCGAGAGCCATTCTCATTCGTTGATATCTTCAAAAATTTCCTAACTCTCTTCTTTGGTGGAGGTGCACTAATCCAACTCAAAAATTCCTCCATCTCGATTGTTGGATCAGCCTCTTCACTGGGGCTCCTTCTCATTCTATCTCTGAGCCAATAAGGTACTACCTGTTGTATTTTAAATGTTTGCTCATCTCTAGCTTCCTCCTCATGGACTTCTTCTCTAACTTCATTCTGGCGAGGCTCATTGGCCTCTAATGGCTGAGTACCTCCCGAAACTACATCATCCTCCAGAGCTGTCTCTAGGTCACACTGGAAGTGAGTGTCAGTAGCAATCCCCTCATCTTCCTCCTGCTGATCATCTCTAGTGGGTGCATTGACACTTTGGTCGACTGATTCTCTTCTTGGTGGCTGATTTTCCTCATGTAATTCTTGCTCTTGATTTAATGCATTTCTCTTATCAGCGAAAAGTGAAACCTCCTTTATTCTTGGAGAACATGTCTCCAATGGTGTGGGTGAGTCTAACACAACTCTTGGAGGCTCCGGCTAAACTAGCTCCTTCCTTCGAGATTCTGGACCTTGAGTAACTTGTTTCTTCTTGCTGATAGTGGGTGTCCTATGATCTCCCATGAAGTTGTAAGTCAAAGGAATTGACCTACACTTCAATCTACTCACATGCATTTCAACCCATGCTCTGGTGAAAGTCATGACTGGGATACAAAGCATGTCCAAATCTGCAATCTTTTGCTCTAACCAATCTAGGAGTGGAAGTTGCATATCTCTCACTGCCTCATAATCTAGATGGAGAACATTCATGTCACCCACCTGGTCCGGTACTGGAGTGATTTCACACTCCCTGATCATACTCAATGGTAGCCTCAAGAACATTCCTTTCCTGACTTCAGCCTCATCTAATGCACCAGCCCAGTAATCCTCAATATTTTCCTTATGCTTGAACTCTTCTGAAAATATCCATCTAATATTGTTGTGGGGGTCATAATGTTGTATGTTGGTGTGATAAGAAAAATGAAAGAACTGAAGCTCATTTTCAGCTTCTCTGGCTGCCTGATCATATATGGGATCACCTTCTCGTAAATCTTGCAAAGTATAACACCTTTTTAGTCACAACATGCTCAAAAATGACTTCCTTGCATGCAATTTGAACTTATAAGCTTCCATTTTTCATTGATTCCGATCTCTTGGCAATTCACTCTATCACTCTTTCACTCTAGCACTTCATTCTCTTAGTCTCTTCAATCTAGCTTCACTCTTGCATCTCTACATCTTCCATTCTTGTTGGTACAAGATCTTCTACATCATGTCCTTGCACATTTATCTCAAGCTCTCAAGGCATTGCTCTTCCTTTGGGATTCATGAGCTCATTGGAGATAGGGTAACATTTACTTTTATTATATTATCATTGTTGTTGAATAGTGTTTGAAGTTTGGAGATGTTGGAAGCTTGATTTTTTTATGAGCTATTAAGGTGTTGTCAGTGATGTCAATCCCTTCTATGAAGAGAATGTTGGAATGTTGGAATTTTTCTGGTATTGATAATGTCACTTCCTAGCTTGGATTTGTGCTTAGAGATGTTGGTGTTGATGTCAACACAATGTGTTGGTGTTTTCATTAATGTCTTACTTCAGTATAGCTACAGAAGTTGTTATGTGTTTCTAAGAGATTGTTGGATATGTTGTAGAATACTGCATATGTTGTAGATGTAGTGCAGAGATGTTAGTAGTGTTGATGATGCAATTGGTTCATTTGGTTTCCAAGTGCTTTTGAGAAAATTTGAATAAAAGAGTGTTCAGTATGACAAAGGTGTGTTAGTGTATTTCTTCATATTTCTTCATGGTTGAAGATATGCTTGTTGGCTTGGACGTGATGATCAAAGGTGATTAGAGGCATTCTATCTAGAGTTTCAAATTTTGGATCATATTGTAGTGGAAGATGTGTTTAGCATTATATCTGTCTAGTGAAATAGGGTGTCTGGGAGAAATTTGATTGCTTTGCATTTCTCTACAATGAAGGTTCTGGTGTTGCAAATAGAGGAACATGCTTATAATTTTTGTAACTACCTTCCCTTGAAGTTTTAGATGATTTGGTGTTTCAAAGGTTGTCTAGTGAGTAGGATGTTTGTTTCAATGTGTTTGGCTTCACAAAATGAAGATGTACTTGAGTTTGATATGGTTGTAGTAAGAGTGGAGAATATTCTAATGATGTATTTTGAGAGTTGTGGAATGTTGATGTGTATTTCACGAGATGTTTTTGGACCTAGAGAGGCATGTTTGGGTTGCTTGTTGGTGTTAGTGTAGGTTTAGCCAACTTGGAATGCTAGTGCTGATTGTGGATGCTTATTGTTGTTTGAGGAAGTGTTGAGAAGTGTTTTGGTGTAGATTTGGGTCCCAATTAAGTAATCACATGGTTTGGCTTCAGTACTTAATGTTGTGGAAGTGTTTTGTGCTAACCTATTTGGTGGTGTATGTTTGAGGTGCATATACTTGCTTAAGGCCGACCTAATTAAGGTTTTCTTAGATCATAGAGGGTATATATGCAAGGTTAGTTATCGTGTGGATTGTGTGAAAAGTGTGTGATGTGAATTTGATCAAGTGTTGTGATTTTAGTACAAGATTTAATGCCCATGAATTCTAGATGCAGTGAGCAGAGGGTGTCTACGTTTCAATCTATTTGATGAGTTGTTTGTGCTTCATTAGAATTGTAACTTTGGCATATGAGAGATTCATTATTATCAATTCAAATTGGCAGTGAGCCACCTCTTCTTGTATTATTTCTTTCTTCTTGATAGTGAGTCCTTTTGGTAGTGGGACTTTTTCTATTTTCTAGGTAGTGAGCCGAATTGTATTAGGTGTTGCAATTCATATATTAGTGAGATAATCCTCACTGTGTTTTTTCCCTTCTTGGGTTTTCCATGTAAATCTAGTGTTCTTATGTGTTTTGATGTGTTTTCATTACTAGTTTACATGTTTACATTTTTTCAATGCATGTTAAGAGTTTAATGGTTGATAAGTGTTTGAAAAGATATTGTGGGATTGAATGTTTAAAATATAAAACTAATTCACCCTTGTTTCAGTCGTTCTATGCATCTAACAATTGGTATTAGAGTTGTGGTTCTAAGGAAGAAGCTTAACTGCTTGAGGTAAGATCCAAATGGCACACAAGAAGGGTGTCAAAGCTCCTATGTTTGATGGAATGAATTATGCCTAATAGAAAGCTAGGATGGATTCCTTTCTAGTCTCCCTTCTATTTGGTGTTTGATAGTCTATTGAAAAGGGTTATGTTATGCTTGCAAATCGTCTGACAAGTGATAATGAGATTGAGGATTATCATAACAATGGAAAAGAAAGGACTACAATCCTCAGTGGTCTTTGTGATTTCGAACATGGAAAGGTGATAAGTCTAAAGTCTAAAAAATATGTCTAGACAAAGATATAAAGGTATCTATGAAGGAGATGAGAAGGTTAAACAAGCAAATATGCAAAACTACAAAGCTAAATTTGAAACCCTAAGGATCTTTAAAGATAAATATATTAATGTCTAAATGCTTGGATTTGATGAAGTTTTCAATTCCATCAATGGGTTTGGTGGAAAACTAGATGAAAAAGAGGTTGTCAAAAAGGTATTTAAAAATCTACCTAAATCTTATAGCTCTAAAGTTTTTTCTATTGAGGAAGCTCAAAATTTGGGTAATTATCCTAGAGATTAGATGTATGGTGATTTAACTTATTTATAAATGAGAGAGGTTGGTCAAGATGTTGCAAATAAAGAAACTACTTTTAAAGTATGCAAAGTGGAGAAGATGGATTAGAGGAGGATGATCTTGATGAGGTGGAAGAAAATTTTGTGAGAAGGTTGAAGAAAGGAACTGGAAAATACATAATACATTTAAAATGTTTCAATTATGGAAAGATAGGTCATTATTTTTCTAAATGTTCAACAAATCTTCTAATGAAAAATAAAAGGATTATAAGGGAAAATTTGTCAAGAAGAGTTATTATGCTGAAAAGGATATTGGTGTTCCTAATGATGAAGAATCAGATTATCTAGATCAAGAAAGTGATGAATGCTTGTTCATTGATTTAATTGTCAGAACTAATGCTACTAATCTTGAAAGATGTGTGAAGGAAAGTGCTTTGAAAGCTGGTCATAAAATTTAAGGAATAATGTTGAATAATTTTCATGCTAGAGAGGTGAATAATTACTAGATCATTGATAGTGGATACTCAAATCATATGATAGGTGCCAAGAGTAATTTTGTTAAGCTTGAAAAGTATGACATCTGTTAGTCTTGTTAATTTTGGTGATGATACATTTGCTAAGATCTATGAAAAATGCTCAATTAGTTTTGATGGAAAGCATAATACAAATGATGTTCTTTATGTTAATGGTTTTTGGTAAAATCTTCTAAGTGTACGGAAAATGTGTACAAAAGGACATAATCTTGTGTTTTAGGATGGTGGATGTGAAATAAAAAAGGAAGCTTTGGTACTTTTGTTGTTGCTGGAACAAGCACAAAAGGTAATGTTTATCATCTCAAATGTAGTAGTGCAAAGTGTTTTATGTCTTAGATTAATGAAATTTTTCTATGGCATAGAAGAATGAGTCACATTAATTTTGATAGCCTAGTGAGGATCAGTTCTACTAATGTTGTGAGAGATTTTCAAAAGATTACAAAGCCTATCAATGTAGTCTACAAAGAATGTCAAGTTGGAAAGAAAACAAAGAAGAGGTTCAAGACAAAGGAATATTATACCATAGGTCCCTTGGATTTAGTGCACACAGATCTGTGTGGACTTACCAAAGTAAGAATCTCATGTGGAGATAGGTATTTCATGTTGTTGATTGATGATTATTCTTGAATGGATTGGGTTACATTTCTCAAAGAGAATCAGAAGCCTTAGACAATTTTAAAGCATTTAAGGCTATGGTTGAAAGTGATGAATTTGGAAAACAAATGTTTGAGATATGATAGAGATGATGATTTTACTTTAAATAATTTTAATAGTTTTTGTGAATAACATGGAATAAAAGGCATTTATCTACCCCTAGAACTCCTTAGCAGAATGGAGTAGTGGAAAGGAAAAATAGAATAGTTTAAGAAGCAACTAGGACAATGATGAAAGAAGCCAATCTTCTGAATGTCTATTAGAGAGAAGCAATTTATACTGTAATGTACATTATTAACAAAGATAAAACAATAGTGAATAGTTCAAAGACTCCCTATAAGTTATGGTATGGTAAGCCTCCTACTATAAAATATTTCAAAGTTTTTGGAAGTAATTCTTATATCAAAAGAGATAAAGAAAACTTAGGAAAGTTTGATGCAAGATCTGATTAAGGAATCTTTCTTGGATACTCTACAAGAAGTAAAGTCTACCAATGTTACAATTATAAAAGGTTGAAGAATATTGTTTGGAGTGCAAATGTCAAATTGGATGAAGAACCACATCAAAGTTCTATGTTGATAGAAGGATATGAATCTAATGAAATCCCTTGCAGTGAAGAAGGAAATGTTGAAGATAAAAGAAAATAGTTGATAGTTGAAGAGGAAGAAGATCTAGAAAATAATCCTAAAACCCCTAAGTATATGTATAAGAATCATTCAATAGATCTAATCATTAGAGATAAGAGAAAAGGTGTACTGAAAAGGAGAAAATATATTATTATAGAGAAATAAATAAATTTTTGTTCACTTTCTTAAGGGAACCTAAGAAGAGTTAGAACATATAGAGAAGAATCTGACTTGAGAATTGGTCCCAAGATTGGCAAAGAAGAATGTGATTGTTAATAAGTGGTTATTTTCAAACAAGCTAAATGAATATGGAAAAGTTGTTAGAAAAAAGGATACACTTGTGTGCAAAGGCTACTCATAAGTGAAAGGTATATATTTTGAGGAAAATTTTGCTTCGATGGCAAGGATGGAAGATATTGGGATGTTTTAAGCTTTTGCAGCACATAAAGATTTCAAAGTTTATTAGATAAATTTGAAGTCCACATTCTTGAATGGAGAATTGGAAGAGGAGGTATACGTTGAACAACCGAAAGGTTTTTAGTTGTCAGAATATGTTGATATGGTATACAAATTGAAGAAAGAATTGTATGGATTTAAGCAAGATCCCAAAGCTTGGTATGCAAGGCTATCTACAAGTATTTGTTGTAGCAAAGATTCAGAAAAGATACTATAGATAGCAATTTCTATATTTTGAACTTGAAGGAGAACAAATTTTGATTGTGACTATGACTTTTTATGATATAATCTTTGGAGGGAATGAAGGTATTTGCTAGTGGTGTGTAGAAGAAATGCAAAAAGATTTTGAGATGCCAATGTGTGGGGAGATGAATTTCTTCCTTGGTCTACAAAATTTTCAATCAAAGAAAGCTACATTTATTTCTCAATCAAATTATATTAAGGAAATGTTGAAGAAGTTTGGGATGGAGGATTCTAAACTGGTATGTACTCCTATGGTTACTAGTTGTAATCTTAGTAGTAATGATGAATCTCATAAGACATATCAGAGAAAGTATAGATCAATGATTGGTGGGCTATTATACCTTAATAATAATAGATTAGATATCATGCATTCAATTTTTCTTGTGGCTTGATTTCAAGAAGATCCTAGAGAAACTAATATTCAATTAGTGAAAGGATATTTAGGTACTTGAAGGGAACTTTAGACTATGGTTTGTGGTATCCTAAGGATACTAACTTCTCTTTGAGTGCATATACAAATGCAGATTGGGTTGGATGTGTAGATGACAAGAAAATTACAAGTGGTGATGCTTTCATTCTTAGAAGGAGGTTGGTTTCATGGTTTAGTAAGAAGCAGGATTCAATTTCATTATCCACTGTAGAGGTAGAATATATTGCAACATCATATTGTCCATAGTTGTTATGGATGAAGCTAACATTGAAGGCTATTAGAGTTTCATATGATGAACCTATTCCTATTTTATGTGACAATGCAAGTGCAATCAATATTTCAAAGAATCTAGTAATGCATTCAAGAACAAAACATATCTCAATCCGATATCACTTCTTGAGAGAGAAAGTTGTAGAAAATGAGATGAATTTGGAGTATGTACACAGTAAGGATCAAGTTGTTGATATTTTCACAAAGGCTCTTCCAAAGGATACTTTTGATTATCTCTAAAAGAAGTTAGGGGTTATTGCCCCTCCTTCCTTCAACTAGATGTATAAGTGTGTGCATCTATCCAAGAAGAACTTCAAGATATATTTCATGGTCCTAGACCAATGTTGAGGGCTACCTCTTAGGGGGAGTAGTTAGCAATGGTTTCTAGTTGGTGAAGTAAAATGGAGCATATAGTGTGCCTCTAAGGGAGAGTGTGTAGAAAAGAAAGTGCAATGGAATGTTAGAATAGATGTTGTCTTTGCAATCTTATCAAATGAGAAGAGTAAAAGACTTCATGATGAGCAAGCATGTAGAAAGGATGAAGTTTGTGATATCTATGGCCCTTTTTCATTAATTTCAAAGGGGGAGAGAAAATCTAAAAAATATAGTAAGGGGGAGAGACAATAAGAGAGATCTAGAGAATATGAAGAAGATTTAATGCAGTATATGGGAGAGTGTTGTCTAAGGAACAAAGAAGCAAATAATTAGAGTGATCTAGAATGTAGGTGTGTTAAGGGGTTGGGGCCCTAGCTTGGTTGGCTAAATCTTGTTGCAGGAGGTTGATCACAAGGTCTAGTCTCCCCCACCCATGTGGTACTGGAGGGCGTGTTGTGCCAGCACCGCCGGTCACATTAAAAATTTTACCAGGTGCACTACGGTTTATAGGGGGTCATGCTACCCGATTCCTGCAGCCTAAAAAAATAAAATAATGTAGGTGCGTTGATGTTGTAAGAGTTATCACAGTGAGAGGGAGCACATCTTATATTGCAGAGTTGTTGGTTGCTTTTGTTGTTGATGTTTTTTTAGAATGTAGGTGTTGCCATCAATGACAAAGGGGGATATTTTTGGAAGTTTGGAGATGTTGGAAGCTTAAGTTGTTTGTGAGCTATTAGGGTGTTATCATTGATTTCAACCCCTTGTATGAAGAGAGTGTTGGAATGTTACAATGTTACTGGTATTGATGATGTCAAATCCTAGCTTGGAGTTGTTGTTCCTTGAGTTATTGGTGTTGATGTCAACATAATGTGCTAGTGTTTTCATTGATGTCTTACTTCAGCATAGTTGTAAAAGTTGCAATGTATTTGGGAGATTGTTGGATATGCAACAAAATATTGCATATGTTGTAGATGTGTTGTAGATATGTTATTAGTGTTGATGATGCAATTGGTTCACTTGGTTTCCAAGTGCTTTTGAGAAAAATTGAAAAAAAGAGAGTTTAGAGTGACAAAGGCGTGTTCAGTCCATTTCTCTACATTTCTTCATTGTTGAATATATCACTGTGTGGTTTGGAAATAATGTTTAGAGGTTCTCACAGGTGTTATATCTAGAGTTTCAAATTTGGTTTGTACTATAGTGGAAGATGTGTTTGACAATATGTTTATCTAGTGAAACAAGGTGTCTACGAGAAATGAGATTGCTCCACATTTATTTGTAATTAAGGTTCTGGTGTTATGGATATGGAAACATGCATATAATTTTTGTATATATGTCTTCCCTTGAAGTTTCAAGTGATTCGGTGTTCTACAAGATTGTCTAGTGAGTTGGATGTCTATGTCAATGTGTTTGGCTGCATAGAATGAAGGTGTTCTTGAGCTTCAAGTGGTTGTAGTAAGAGTGGTGGATATTCTAATGATGTGGAATATTTTGAGATGTTGTGTAGTGTTTTTGTGTGGTTTTCCAGATGTTTCTAGACCAAGAGAGGCATGTTTGGGTCATGTGTTGATGTTAGTGTAGGTTTGTCCAACATTGCATGCTAGCACTGATTGTAGAGGATTATTGTTATTTGAGGAAGTTTTGAGAATTGTTTCAGTGTATATCTGAGTCCCAACTAATTAATGACATGCTCTACCTTTAATTCTTTATGTTGTGGAAGTGTTTTGTGTTGTCCTATTTGGTGGTGCAAGTTTGAGGTGCATACATTTGCTGAAGGCTAACCTAATTGAGGTTGTTTTAGGTCATAAATGGTATATATGTAAGGATATTTATTGTGTGGATTTTGTGCAAAGTGTTTGATGTGAATTTGATCAATTTTGTGATTTGAATGTGAGCTTTAATGCTTATGAATTTTCTTAATGGAATGAACAAAGGGTGTCTATATTTTAGTCTATTTCATGAGTTCCTTGTGCTTCATTGGAACTGTACCTTTGGCATATGAGAGATGTATTGTTAGCAATTCAAATTAGTAGTGAGTCACACAATCTTCTATTATTTCTTTCTTCTTGATAATGAGTCCTTTTGACAATGAGCCTTTCTCTATTATTTGGGAAGTGATCCCTTGGAAGTAATCCTAATTGTATTTGATGTAATTCATATATTAGTGAGCTAATCCTCACCATGGTTTTTCCCTTCTTGGGTTTTCCACATAAATTTGGTGTTCTTATGTGCTTTGATGTGTTTGCATGATTTGTTTACATGTTTACATTTTGTTAATGCATGTTAAGGGTTTAATAGTTGATAAGAGTTTGAAAAGATATTGAGGGATTGAATGTTTAAAATATACAACTAATTCACCCCTCCCCCCCACCCCCCAAGTTGTCCTATGCATCTACCAAATAGCATATTTCTATCTTGCATTTTCTATGCCTTTTTCTCATCATTTCTTTATCTACATTTCTATCTTGTTTTCTATTTGGTTGTCCATGGAGGTGGAAACACCAAAGAAGGGGTTTGACCAAGGAAATCCCTAAAAAAAACTCCAACACTTTTACTATTTTTTATGTGTGGAGGTTGTTCACGAGGAGCTTTGTGGGAGCTTCATTGCTAGACCGCTCATGACTTAAATCCCTTTTCTTCCACTACTTGTCATTTCATTAGATAGTTTACTTTCTTGTCATTTGAGTATTAGATTCTTGTTTTTTTTTTGTATTTTTAGCATTTTGCTTAGATTAGTAAAACCTTTGAACTTTAGCATTTGAGTAGTTAGTAGACCCTAAGTGTTTCTAGTGGCTAACTTTGTCTATAGTCTGTATGAAATTTCAGTGCACCATAGAGATGTTAGCTCTTCAAGCTATCGTCTTTGGTCTATGCATTTTTCCTTTCGCCAAGAGCATGTTTGTTTTTCTCTTGAGACCTCTAAGGTCTATTCACTTAACTTCTAAAGTTCCATTTTCATTAAAAATAATAAAACCCAAAAACATAGTGTAAGCTTCCTCTTAAATATCTTTCATCACTTGAGCTTTTATCCTTGAGGTAATAGGGAACTATTTTCTCCCTGCAAAATATCCCTTGTCCTAGATACTCAAAGTAGAAAATCCTCTCCATTACACAAATATTTTAAAAAAATTGCAAATATATTAGTAGGATTTGTACCCTGTTGTGCATGTTTTGCACACACGCCCCGCCGTAGGTAGGGACCCCCTTTTTTTTGCTCCTGACAGGCTGCTTTGCTCTTGTCTTGTTTTGTGTGCCCCATTTCCAAGCCCAAATTGGTCATGTGCCATCGAACAATCAAATCCCTTACCCAAATTCACCTGCTTGGGGTATTCAAATCTGCAGAGAAATAAAGTCCCCCATCCCCTTTCTGCCTTTTGTCATGCTTTGGTTGTTTCAGAAACGTCTGTGGACCCCTGTCGGTCCAGTTTCCACATTTTTGGCTTTGGGGACAACTTTTGGGTGGATTTGGGATGTGTTTGGGGTGTTTCAATGAATTGCGAAGGTTTCATCAAATTTTGGTTAAGTTTCAGTGGTTCTGGAGCTTCGTCCCTCTTTTGCTGTTTTGGAAACATCTGTGGACCCCTGCCGGTCCGGTTTCCATGTTTTTGACTTTGGGGCAAACTTTTTGGTGGATTTGAGATGTGTTTGTGGTCCCTAAATGAACTGCCAAGGTTGCATCAATGTTCGGTTAAGTTTTTGTGGTTCCGGAGCTTCGTCCCGCTTTGGCTATTTTGAAAACATCCGTGGGCCCCCGTCGCTCCCGTTTCCTCAATTTTGACTTTGGGGTCAACCTTTTTTGGATCTGGGATGTGTTTGATGTGCTTAAATGAACTGTCAAAGTTTTGTCAAAGTTTGGTTAAGTTTCGGTGGTTTCAGAGCTTCGTCCCCCTTTTGCTGTTTGGAACATCCGTTGGCTCAGGGCGACCCAGCCTCCGGAGTCCGGCCCCTCCGTGGCCGTTTCCGGGGTTCCGCCTCTCCATCGCCATTTTGGAACTTCCGACGTCTGCCTTCCTTCCGCCCTCCGGAGCCCGACCCCTCCGTGGCTGTTTCCGGGGTTCCGCCTCTCTGTTGCCATTTTGGAACTTCCATCGGCTGCCTTCCTTCTACCCTCCGGAGCCCGGCCCCTCTGTGGCCGTTTCTGGGGTTCCGCCTCTCCGTCGCCGTTTTGGAACTTCTGACGGCTGCCTTCCTTCCGCCCTCTGGAGCTCGGCCCCTCCATGGCCGTTTCCGGGGTTCCGCCTGCCGCCATTTTGGAACTTCCAACAGCTACCTTCCTTCTACCCTCAGAAGCCCGGCCCCTCCATGGCCATTTCCAGGGTTCCGCCTCTCAGTCGCCATTTTGGAACTTCCAATGGCTGCCTTCCTTCCGCCCTTTGGAACCTGGGCCCTCCGTGGCCGTTTCTGAGGCTTCATCCCTCCCTGGCTGTTTTGAACATCCGGGAGCCTGCGTCCTTCCCGGCTGTTTTGAACATCCGAGAGTTTGCCTTCTCCCTGGCTGTTTTGAACATCCGGGAGGCTGCCTCCTTCCCGGCTGTTTTGAACATCTGGGAGCTCGCCTTCTCCCTGGCTGTTTTGAACATCCGGGAGCCTGCCTCCTTCCCGGCTGTTTTGAACATCTGGGAGCCCGCCTTCTTCCCGGCTGTTTTGGCTTCCGGTCGCTATCTGCCTTCTAGCTTTCTTCCGCCATCTTTCCACCCTCTGGCGCTCGCGCCCTTGAAGCACGCATTAATGTTTATGGTCCAAATGAGCTCCAAATATGAATATCAAGATATTTTGATGATGCATGGATAGATCTAACCAAAAATTTGTAGGTTTGACTAAACTCATGTATAAATGCACTTACGACACTTCGTGTTTGCAGGAGTCAAGAAGCCTTCCGTAGGTCTATCAAAGAGCCCATTGAGGGAGTTGTCGTCCCTTTTTCCAGATGATGATGATTTCTAAGGAGCTTTCTGCCCGAATCAGGGGCCACCAATCCATTGATGCCAATCGTCGGCGGGCTCGTTTGATCAAAAGGAAAAACACTGCAAGCACATCAAGCAAAAGGCAACTTTCAGGCAGTCTCTGCTACAGTGAAAAGGGAAATCAGCTAAATGACGAAATTGCTACAGTGACTGGCACTAGATGACAAAACAGGGAAAAGACAAGGAATGTATTTTTAATTGTTGAATATTGTGGGGTAGGTGATACCCTAATGTAATTGAATCTGAGCCACTCATTACAAATTGATCCTAGCCATTCATTTGGGCTTTGGAAAACTATAAATAGGGGCTTGCCCCTCATTTGTAAGGGTTGGAGAATTGATGTAAGAGGCATTTGCAGCAATAGAAGATAGCATTGCATGATTTTATGGATGTTCTCTTTGATTTTGCTCATCTTGCATGCATGGTTCTTCCTTCCATGTTAGTTTTAATGTTAGTTTTTTGAATGGAGGTGATAATGGAAATTGTTGTTTTGGTATTTGATGAGCTTTCAGCCCATACTTTTAGCACTTGTTGATGACAAGCTGCTGTGCAAAGTTAGCCTGGGCTCCTTTACTCCAATGCTGCAACTTAGTTCAATTACATGTGCTTATGTGTGTGTGTAATCTGAAAATCTGCAGTCCTTAGAAGATTGCACTGGTTTTGTGCAACTGTAGGTTTCTCTTGGCCAAGCAAAACCCAGTTTAGGAAGCCTGTCTACTTTAGCAGCCACCATTGTTACTGTTCATTCGTAGCTTAGGATTAGAATAGATTTCTTAACCCTTCTCCTTTTGCTGTTTCTTTTAATCATTGGTTAGAGTAAGACCCAAAGCATCACCATGAAGCTAAATCAGATGAAATTGATGAGTTTCAGCTTGCTATTTTGAGTGGACAGCCACTGTTCATTCACTTTCAGCACTTTGAAACTGCATTTGCAAACCCAACTTCCATGCTTTGTAACTCATCCGTAAGACCACCTTGTGATTCCAGCAAATCACATCAAATTACTGAGGTATCTAAGCACTGTCATGACCTGACATCCGAGAGACCTTGGGATAGTGTTCTGCAACTCGATTGTGGAAGATTGTTTTTCAAGAGAGGTAGTGCACCTATGCACTGCCTGTGTTGAAAAGTGCATAAAAACACCATCAACATAACCCTCACCTCAAATCTTCATATTGATTTTTTTTGCATTTGTATTTCCATTTGCACCAACTTGTTTGTGAAATTAGTTAAGAAATTAGGAAAAATGGAAACAACACATGAAAAGTGAATTACAAGAAAACAATAAAGATTGATGATTAATGCATTAGGATTGAGGTATGTATATCAGAAATATTCTACCTACATCTATAATTAATTTTCCACACAAGAATGTTGTCACATAAGTACCACCTAAGCATGGTTAATACACCAACAGCTATAACCTTTAAATTATTTCTTCCTTATCCTCTTAATTTTCAATTTTCTCATTTCTAGGGTTAGAGTTTCTTCTATGGTCAGCTTCAAAATCATCAATCTATAAGCTCATATCCTTCACATATCAAGCACCTCTTCCATCCTCTTGGTGACATTAATAATACCATATCATATTTGGTGGCATCTTGGGTTTGGTTAGAGATTCCTTAGATTTTTATTGTATCCATTATTATTTTGTTGGTTGGTAAGCTATGGAGAAAGGCCCCACTCCTGATAAAGAAATAAAAGAAATAAATAATAGATGCTTCAAACCCACAAGTGGGGAGCACAAATGAATAGGATTTCCCTTAGGGAACATAGAAGCCTGAGGAGAACATGAAAAATTAGAGGCACATGCAAATGAGAATCAATTGAGCACTCAAAGGCGAAAGGAACCAACAACTATGAAGCTATCCACTAGACAAGAGCAACTCAACACATCTTTTTGACCAAAACCTTCTTCCCCCTCCTAGTGAGAAGGGCATCCATAGTCATCTAGGTACCATCTTCAATTGCATCATGACCCTCTATCCCTAGTTTCTCTACTTTAGATTTTTGTCCTTTCTTCTTCTTTGGAACACCAAAATTTGGTTTTGAATTGGCATAGGAAGTTTGAGCTATGGAACACTTTTTGATGGGAAAGACCACATCGTCATGATCAATGAAATCTAAAAAATATTCATCCAAATCAATCATAAAATGAAAGGTGCCCTCGAATTAGAACAATCACTCACCCCCACGATAAGCTGGTTAAATCCAAAAAAATATTCTTTAGGGGGTTGCTGAGGAGAGGGTGGCTCCAAAAGAATAGAGGCAACTACAAGGGTCTCAAGGACAAGGTCAAGTTCAAAAAGCAACACCTTGAACAAGTACCTTGATTTTTTCAAATGAAATCAACATCAGGAGTATCAGGCTTCTTGATCCATTTTTTGAGACTCAGCTTCCTTGATGCAAGCAACCTAGAAGAGGTGCACCCAACAATTTTATGGCCTAACATGTTGCAGTGGAAACATCTGAGAGGAAGGCCTTCAAAATTTAAGAATTGGGACCATGTGCCAAAGGAGGAGTGGACTGAGATTAAATGATGCACAGGTTTTGAAATATCAATAATGACACACCCTAGTGTACTTGTAGGAAGGATCCAAAACATCTGAGTCAATCTTCAAAAAGGTACTGACTTGATCAATCAATCTTTTGATGAGTTTGGGATCCCACATAATGAGAGGAAGATTATACAATCTGATCCAAAGAGGGATAGAAGAGATTTTTTCCGCAACTGGATCAAAGAAGGGGGACCGATGGGAGATGGATAGTCTTGATTGTCCATAGAACCAAGTGTTGTTCTGCCTCACATAGTTACAGTCCTCCACAAAATAAAAATGAAGGAGAAAAAAACCATAATCTAGAATTTCAATAGTTAGGGTGGCCACGCTACCCCAGGTGGACTTCATCCAATCCACAAAGGAATCGAGAGAGGGTCATTTTCTTAGGCATCTCAGAATTAGATATTGGTTCGCAACCTCAGAAGAAGCCCCATCAATGTTGGAATCAAAGATATTAAAATCAATTGGATCATCCACCAAGACAACCACGAAATCCCCCAAATAAAAGGTGTGATTTCCATTCGGGAGGGTGGGCGTAGTAGTTGAGTCTAAGCCGAGGGCCTAAGAAGGGGCACCACCACTAGACAATGACAACAAAGCAAGTGATGGGATAGGGTTTTCCATGGAGATATGCCTTGCATAGAAAGAGTTGCATTCATGATATAGGTTGCTTCTGTTCTTGCATCCCCCAACAAAAAGGGGGCCTGAAAGAGGCTTGGGCACCATCTGTTTAGGGGTTGTTGAGTCATGGGGAGGGGAACCATGAGCCTCGCCATGGGAAGGATCCAATCCATGATGCCAACGGCCTGTCATCGCTCCTCACCTTCATTGCACCCTCATGCACTTCTTCGTCGCGTTGCGCACCTCTGCTAGAACCTTTGCACATTTTGCTTGCTACTTTTCTAAAAATCTTTAGTGTATCCATTATAAGTCTTGTAAACTAACTCATATTTGGTGCTCTATTTGAAATCTTCTTACTAGACATCATAGACAAATAAGACATAAATAAACAAACACATATATTTGTATGTGCACTAGAAAAACTCTAGTGTTTTATATATAACATACTTGTTAATTTACTTCAAATATGAATATAACATCATGAATCATGAATCAAGTGTTGGCTTATCATGCATTCTCTTTCTTGCTTGTTAAGCTAATTCTCTAAATTTATATAAATCTAGACGAAATAATAGTGTTATTATACCAACTAATGTAATAATGGGTAGAATGTCCAATGAAGGATTACCCAACCATGAAATCAAAAAGGAATAATCACACTAACTAAATATATATATTATTATAATCACAACAATATTACAATCTATCACAATGGTATTCCAATTTATTTATCTTTAACTATTTGATTATAATGTGTCACTTACATAATTCAAAGGATATTGTAATATAATCTTATTCCCAGCTTCACCCTACTTTACCTAATAGTTTCTATTGATCTTAATGAGTTATATAAAATATTCTATATCTTAAGAATGATCTTAGTTAGCCAAAGGTGGCATAATTCTCAATGTTACAAAGATGTGTACTCATAAACCAAATTCAATAGTAATTGATCTTCATGGGATGCACACCATAAGCACTCTTGGGTCTTGCATACCTTTCTAATTATTCCTTTGCTACTACAAACCTCAAAGAACTATCACAACCAATTGTAGCGCTCGAAAAATTAAAAGTAAAGCTATTTTCAACTATTCAATCCGTTTCAAAAGGATTCCAAGTAATTAACATCATTCATAAAACTTCCAATATTGAGCTCAAATAAAAGAGAATTAAATTGGCATTTTATGTATATAAATAGTAACACTGTAATTTATCAAGGCTATGCACATGGCGAAAGTACATCAATGAATTTTCATATTTAAACATATTCATCCATACTCAGAAGAGTTCAATAATTTCAAATAGAAACATCTTATCAATGCTATGTCATAAAGCTTTAATTCTACGTATCAATGTTACATTAGATTCTTTCATGCCATACTTCTATTTCAAAGTTTCAACAATGAATGTTAAATACAAATATATATATATATATATATATACAATGGGGCTATACAAGCCATTCCAGAATGATATACAAATACATCAAAAGCAAATAAAACTCTGAACCTCCAACC
>VDFB02065348.1:0-24111 GCA_007258455.2 Sequoia sempervirens
TTTTCACTTTCTACTTCCATTCTTAGATCATTTAGTATTAGTTTGCATGTACCACATTGTGTTTTCAAACATTTTTCATTCTCCAAGTTTACACTTGGTGGTGAACCCTCATTTGTTGTTATCCTTTCCCTAGAACTCTCGATTTGTTAGATTCCAATCTCCTTTGCATTAAAATCTTAAGGGTTTGTTCTTGAGTGAATAGTGATGTTTTGTCTCTCTCCTTTTCGGTCCAAAACCATAGAAGCGAAAGAGAGAACAAAATAATCTTATTCATTTTGGTGGACTTGTATATAGAGCATTATATTTCTGATTTGGAGTGAATTTACATCATAGATTTAAAGTGCATTAGCATTGCATTAGGTTTTTCATTGTTCAATTTGCATTCTAGGGTTTCAAACTTTGCATTAGTGAAAATTTCATTTAGCTTGCATTATTGCACTTAATTTCATTAAAAAATAGTAAAATTATGCATCTTCATTTCAAACTTGCATAGGAAAACTAAAAAAGCATAAAATTCATTTCAAAAAATTTGAAATTCTTAAAAAATATTACTACCTAGACTCATTCGCCACCTTGGGTGAATCAGTCCCTTTGCATATTTTTCACTAAATTTCCTGTCATTTATAGTTCAGTTTTTGAGTTTCTACTTGTTGTTTCTACATTTCAATTTTACTTTCCATAATTTATGTTTCAAGCAATTTATTCTAGTTATCTTTCATTGTATTTTCATTCACCCTACATTTAGTAGCCTTTGCATGAGTGTTTTGTGTCCTATTGCAAATACCTTAGTGAGAAGAAGTTTGTGACTCGTGTCATCCCGCAATAACACACTCGTTGTGGATCTTGGGTTATCTAGAGCTTCCACTTCTAGTATTGACACTAGTGCACTAAGCATGGATAATTCCCTTAGCAACTCTTTTCCTTCAAGTAGCATGCAAGTTGAACCACAAAATGATAATGGGTATGTGCAGAATCATGATGGGCCAAAAAGTGGCGATATGATGGGTATTTGTAGGGTATGTGGCTGATAAATTTTTTTTACCCAAAATTGATGAAATGAAAAGGGTTTTTAAAGGAGATTCTCAAATTTCCACTAATATAAATTATGCTTTACTTTGAATTTAATAAATAATTATTATTCATTTTCTATTTGAATTACAACTAAAGCCTTTATTGATAGACTGATTGAAAAACATCTATAGCTTTCAAACGATATCACATTTTTGGAATCCAAAACATGTATCACATTCTATGCTTCACATACTATAGGATTAAAAAAATAAAATTTTAATTTCATGAATTTTTGACCAAGTTAAGGTAGTAAGACATACGAGTTTTTATATTTTTAAAATTTGCAATAAAAAATTCATAATTAATTATTCACTTGAAAAAAATTTACAAATAAATATGCATCACATCCAGACATGAGTCCTCTACTTATGTATAAAATCTTATAAAATAATATTATCATTTAATTGTGGTTAGGGTGGTCAGACAGACACCTACTTCTTATTTTTTCCCTAAAATTTAAGTACTATTGCATTGAAATTTCAAATTTTCACCAAATAGATTTATTTAAAAAAAAATAAACCTAGTAGTTTAGAAACTACATCTAATTTTCTACAGCTTCTATTCTTACATATTTTTGAAATAATATAGATAACTTATTCAAATTTTTACGTCAAGTTTCCTAACTCTGATTTTTTTGAATTTTTTGCCACTTAAGGGCCTATTTTTTCAATGATAATCCTGCACATACCCTAATATCCCGCAAGAAAAAATAATTCAAATCCATGAAAACATAGAAAACCTCCAACATCAAGTAAGCCTTGAAAACATTTCAACTACTATAATTCCTACCATAGAGAACATCCATTGCATGCTTGAAAGTGAAGATGGTCTTGAAATTGTGAAAAGCATAGTTGAGATATGTGCAAAACATCTTCATTCAACCAATAGTGCTCCTACACCAACAAAAAATGTTCCAAACCAAGAAGGAACTCAAATTTCTCCTCCCTCAATGATAGCCTCAATACCTACCTATACCATTCCTCAAGTCACAACAACAATGCAACAAATTAGTAATGTGATTCATTCCTTGGGTATTCCTCCAAGCATCCCTAGTTCCTATGTGGCATTGCATGTTCTATCTTCTACCACATTACCACCTATAATAATTCCATTCACCTATCCTACTAATACATACACTCCATCACCACTTTCACTTCCATCTCATACCACTTGTAATGATCCTATCATAACACAACTATTCCAAACTATTTTATCCATGCAAAATAAAATCTCCACCATAAACCAAAATCAGAATAGCCCACTCATATATATTGTCAAAAGCAACCCATTCTCCTTGGAAATATTGTGAACAAGGATGCCACAGGGAATAGAGCTGCCTAGATTTGAGAAATATGGAGGGAAGGGAGATCCTTCTAACCATGTTAATGCCTACATTGCCTTATGTAGTGACTTTTTCCTTGACAATAAGTTGTTATCAAAGCTCTTCCCTAGGTCCTTGAAAAATACTACCTTGGAATGGTTTTCTTCTTTATCAAAAAAATCAATTTGTTCATTCAATGAACTGGTTGATGCATTTTTAAACCATTTCCAAGTGCATATGACTCCCAAGAAGACCTTGGCTGATTTGATGGGATGGAAGCAAAATGAGGGTGAAAAATTCACTAACTTTATCTCATGCTATCAGTTGCTTTATTCCCAAATCAATGTCAAGATCCCTAACCCACACCTTCAAAATATGTTCACAAAAAAATTGCAAACTAAAATTTAGGACAAGCTCACTATGATGAAATTCCCATCCTTCATGCACTTGTGTACTGCCCTTTGTGATTATCAAAATTCAGTTAGTAGTCAAGATACAAAGTCCACTTCTAGCTGAATTGAGAGATCCAATCCAACCAACCAAAACAATTCCCAGACTTTTAGAAAACAAAAAAAATGGGTTCTTACAATTCAACCTCCCTCAACAACCAACTCAAAATGTCAACAACCAAGTAGCTATTGTCAAAAATGTGGTGCCCTTTAGTTATGGTGATCCAAAAATACAATTCACTCCCTCACTTGATACCCTTTATCACACAATGTCCTAGCTACTAGAACAACAAATGATTACCTTGCCATCCATTGAAACACTTGACCCTAATAATCCTTTACCCCTGAGCTTTAAACCCAACACTTATTGCCACTATCACCAACAAAATGGGCATGACACAAAACATTGCGAGTGTTTTAAACATCTTGTCCAACACCTCATTGATTATAGTTGTTTATCCATTAGAGGTGTTAGCCACCAAGGCAATAAGTCCATATCTCCTTTGAACCAAAACTTGCAAATTTTTACCTACCCAATGCCTAAATGCAATGTTTCATTTTTTAAAGATAGTGAAACTACAGAGAATGATGTGATGAATGTTGATAGAGATGATGGAAACAATGTTCCTATTCTAAACAATACTATCAATATCAATCCTATGGATGAAATAATAGGGGTCCAATAGACGTCATCCCTCATAAGGGCCAACCTAAGAATCCTCTTGACATTTATTTCTCCTCTAGGATATATTTAAATATTTTCCCAATGGCCCTCTCTACATAGCCAACTGAATCTATGTAAAGCCCACAAATGGCATACTCATAGATCCCATTTGTGGAGAGAATGTGATCATCGAGGACTTCTTAATTTTGCATGAACTCTATCAAGATGAACATGATAGACCGAAAGCATGGATCAAGACACACAATGGCTTTGCATTCCCTATGATGGGATTGATCACCCTATCATTACAAGTAGGACCAAAAACATTAGATGTCACATTCTCCATCATCCCATAGTTAGACCGATTTCATTTGAGGCTAGGCCATCCATAGTTTTGCTCAATGAAATTCATCCCTTCGATTGTACACAAATGCTTAAAGTTTCCCTTTCACAATGAAATATGCTTTGTCCACCATAGTGGCTTTAACCCCTATGTTCCAAAGGAAAATTTTCCCTAGATACCTTTTGGCTTCAGCCCATGGAACCTATCAAGCCAAGGGAACACTTTTTTTTCTTGTCCTATCAAAAGTTCAAGGAAAAGAAGATAGTAGAACTATCTCTCAGAAACATGTCCCCATCCACCTCTGAACCTCCCATCCTAGATAAAACCATGCTTCAACCTAAACAAGAACCAAACAACCAAGACTGACTAAAAACAAAAATTTCCCCTACATCATCAAAAAGACCAAGAGACAATGAAAACAACCCCATCACACCTCCTAGAATAAAACAAGTTTACAAAGACAAAGAGAAAGTGGATGAACAACCTCCTATGGTTCGTTTTGTTCCTCCGCTTAGGGACGAAAAGCAACTTATGGTTGATCAACCCATTGCTTCACAAACAAAAATTGAAAACAAAACCAAAAGAGATAGAGGTGTTAGAGAGCGTAGGCATAGATGTCATGCCCTTGCTTGCAAGTTACATTAAGAGTTAAGTAAAGAAAATAAAAATCCAAACTTGACCAAAGCAATGCATGATGATCCTCCTCCCCAACCAAAACATAATGACCAAATACACAATCACAACAAGTGTTGAACTCTTCGATGGACATTATCATTCGTCCTCCTATTGTGATTAACTTGGATGATGATGAGGAAACAACTAAAATTGACGAAGAGATGCATAATGAATTGAACACATTTTTTTCCTCTTCCATGAGCTTAAATGAAAAATCTCCTATACAAAGTGATGAACCTAGTACTTCTCTTAGTTTGGCACTTTCCCTTGTCCCTTTGGCTAGTTGCCCGCCCTCGACATACATAGAACCTGATTGTGAGGTGGATGACTTTGATGTAGAGCAGAGAGGATTTTGTCTTACAATCACAATTCAACCTATTTCAAACAATTCTTCAACCTTCAAAACTCTAACTTGACCTTATTTCTCAATTCCTTCATATTCTTCTTGTAGCATTCCAACTAGAGAATTTTGAGCATATATTTTAAAAGAAACTACAAACCCACAAAATGATCCACTTGTCAAATACCCTTTAAGGCCCTCTTAAACATATCCAATTTGTGCAAACACTTGTTTTGGAACAAACCCTCCAAAAATGGACTGCTACGCTGGAAATGGCCACAATTAGCCATGTTTTATAAAGCATCACCCAACTAGACACTCTTCCAACCAAAAATCTCCATTTCTAGACCTCAACCAGGTTACAATTGGCGTAAATCCACAAATTTTGACAAGAGGAACGCCTACAAACTCACCATATCAAAAAACCCTTATTTGGGCCTATTTAGGATTGTAAATGAGAGGGTTTATTGAATCTATCACCCGAAAACATTACTCTGCAAACCAACACTAAAAACACATCCCAATGGGTCTGTACATGCTTCACAAACTAACTCCCACACTTTATCAATGCTATTTCATCAAACCTCAACTCACAACCTCCATTCCTTGTTCAAAACATGAATGAAAACATCTAGGGAATCATTTCAAATTCAAAAAACTACCTTCCCCACCCCTACAAAACATATAGACAAAAAAATTATAACTAAAAGAGCCATTCCACCAAGTTAGAACAAGTTTCACTGAGTGGAATGGCTTAGGATTCCATTTTACACTGTCAAACCCTTAAATTCTGAGTTCCTTGGTAGTCAACAGGAAAAGTGCAATAAAACATTGAAACTTAATGAAACTCTATGAAATAAAAGTCAAAATAAAGTTAAATCAATCATCCATCAATGCAACTTCAATAATGATCAACTACAAGTCATACAAGGTCATATTGTACACTAGAGTAACAAATTTCTATGAAAAAAATAGAGAATTTAGTGCTCTTACTATTCAAAATTCAAAGTTGCATTCACCAAACTCCCCTCCAATGTTCACCAAGAATTTTAAAGTATTACCAACCATGACTAATCAATTTCAACTACTTTTCCAAAGAAAGAAACCAACTTGACCCTTAAACTTCCACATAAGACAAAAAATGCAAATGTTCCATAGCAACTTTGCAACTTTTTTGGAAAAATCTAGCATCATGACTTAAAATTGACCAAATTGATTCAATACATAGAGAATGGTCTATTATGACCTTATTTCATGACATTGAGACTTAACACACCAAAAACTAAACATAAGAAACTATTTATAAAAACCAACATGGTGCCCCTGAACCATACACCCGAACTAAAAAGAACTCAAGTCGCTTGAGGACTATATTGCAGTAGATCATACTTCATCACATCACCTTTTTGATCTCCCAATTTCCTTCCATATGGTATCTTCTTCCACTATATCAAATACTGAAGAAGAGAATTGGTATTTGCATTGGCAAACTCTTTGACATCTAGAACTTGCTTCAATTTGAACAACATGCTTGATGGATGTTGTCTGACCTTCTCTTCATTTGGAACTGATGTTAAACCTACTTGAACACCTACAAACATACCTTTACCATCTGTACCATGAACTATATTCTTCCTTACCTTTGTTGCATGCTTGAACATACCCATATACCCTTGTAATTCACCTTGAATCACTCCACCTCTTTCCTTCATCTCTTCTTTCAAATTCTCTACCCCTAAGACCTCTATTTCATCAGGTTTACAAACCTTAGAAATACCAACCTTTGACTTACCATCAGCTTTTTGTACAAACAATGAGTGGATCACTTCACTTACCTTTCTAGCAACATATTTCTCAAACTCATCTTGAATCTTCAAAATCAATTCATCCTTGACCTTCTCAATCTCATTTTACTTCAAAATCAAATCTCTCTTCACCTCTAATTTGTCTTGGTACCTTCAAGCCTTGTAGTGGCTTTAACCTCCATATTCTTTCCTTCCTCAAGATTTACAAACTCTTTCTTGCCTAACATGATCACCTTTACTGCCTTAGTTTGTTCCTTAACATCTTATAGTAATGGAGTTGAAGTGAAAGTGTTTCCATCCTTCTCAATCTATATTGTTTCTACCATCATAAATTGCATGTCTATCAAACTACCATGGTCTTCCAAGCAACAAATGACACACATCCATAGGTAACACATGACAAATAATTTTGTCCTTATATCCACCAATATTAAACTCAACCCAAGCCTGCTCATTCACTAAGACAAGTTGACTTTCATTCAACCAAGACAATTTATAAGGTGTTTCATGAGGTATCTTTTCCAATTTCATTTTATCAGCCATTTCTATAGACACCATGTTATCAGTACTCCCTAAATCTATCACAACTTTACATACCTTTCCTTTGCATTTGTAAGTTGTCCTAAATAGTGTTCTCCTTTGTGTTGGCTCCTTCTCGTTGGATGCTTTGAGGATTATTCTTCTAACCATCAAGGATTCTCCAACTTCTAGAGCAGTAAGTTGATTAGGAGAGTTAACACTTTCACAATCATCCTCTTGCACCAATTGAACTCTCTTATCACCACCAGTTGAAGTAGAAGCCAATTTATCTGGACACTTCCATGCTTGATGATCAAATTGATTGCAATGGTAACATCTTCCTGAAAATATGCTTGAACCTCTACCTTGTCTACCAAATATTCCTTTAAAGTCTCTAAATCCACCTCTTTGATCAACTACTTGGTCTTTACTTTTACTTGCATCTTCTTGGTCTTCATAGTAATTCCTTGAACCTCTTCCTCTACAAGTGTTGCCTCTGCCTCTTCCTTGTCTTTCTTTCCTTTTTTTTAGTTCCTCTTCTGCCCTATTAGCCAATTGAAACCATTCTTTAGTTGTTCTTGGAGTAGCAAGACTCAATTCATCCAGAATTTTGAATCTCAAGCCATTCATGTACCTTGCTATTTTCTCATTTTCATCTTCAACATGACCATCCCTAAT
Organism: Sequoia sempervirens; assembly: GCA_007258455.2. Classification (NCBI taxonomy): domain Eukaryota; kingdom Viridiplantae; phylum Streptophyta; class Pinopsida; order Cupressales; family Cupressaceae; genus Sequoia; species Sequoia sempervirens. The sequence goes on from VDFB02065348.1 coordinate 7,866, forward strand.
GCTCAACTTGTGAAATTATTCAATGTAATTCATGACATCCTTTTCCTTCTTCTTTAAGTTTTACAACCTCTTAAATGTTTGTATTGCATGATCACTTGGAAAAAATTGGCTCTTGATCTTTGACACCATCCTATCCCATGAATTTTTTTTTTCTTTTACTTTTTTCACTCTTTCCTCTTGCACATAGTTCCACCATATTAAAGTAGGATCTTTCAACTTGTTCTTAGAAAATTTTACCTTATGATCATCTGCAACCTTCTTGTACTCAAAGTAGTTGTCCATCGCATCAATCCAATCTAGTACTTCTTCTACATCCAACTTTCCACTATACATTGGAAAATTTATTTTCTCACCAGAAGCATATCGTCTGTTAGCCTTGAGAATTTTCACCATCCTTCTCTTATTAGGGTTGAACTCACCATCACTTGGACTCTTCTTGGAGGGTTTTTATCCTCACCCTCTTCCTCTCGGTTACTTTCCTCTTCAGTGGTGTTTCCTCTTCTTTGCTTCATCTCTAATGCTACAAATATGTCTAAGATTGCTTCTTGTGGATCCTTTAACAACTTTATCTTTGGGTGATCCCACAAAGCTGATTTTTAATTTCTGGGAGATTTTGATTTTTGCTGAAATCACATATTTTTAGAAAATATAATGATTTAAGCCTTAAAAATTTCCATTTAAAGCATTCCAATTGAACAGGGTTTGATCAAACTACCTTAGATCAAACCCCCTTGGATAGAACCCTACTAGTTTTAAACCATACCTATAATAGAATCTCCTTTACACCTATCAAAATGCTGATAAAAACCACTTTTGATTTACCTTTTGGGGGATCAAATGAATTCATTTAAAATTTATTTTTTATAAGTATGTAGTACTTATTATAATCTTCCCAAAAAGTATAATTTTAAATAAATTTAATTTTATTATTATATTTATTTTTTATTTCTTGTGAATGTAGGTTTTTCACCAAAAATCAAGCTCTCTATTTTACACATGTAGAAAAATAGAAGATTAGCAATTTTATTTTTTTTGAAAAATATGAGTGCACCAGATATTGAAGTCCTTGATTCAATAAAAAAGAAAAATTGAATTTCAATACATACAAAAAAAGTTATGTGTTATACAGTCTACCTATGTTTGAATTGTAATTGGTTTGACTTTGAAACTTTATTAAGGAAAAAATATTCAATAAAACACTATGAAACCAATTGGAAGCACTAGATATCATAGTTACAAATCTAAATTCAAAAAAAATTAAAATTTTATCCTTCATGGAAAAAAAATTATGTGTTATACGGTGAGTGTCACTCCTTGAAAATGGTGTTTACTGAAAAAAACTAGTTTTCGAAGGAGATGTTAAAAGAAGTGTAATCCGATTCCAAAAAAAATTAAAAATATATATTTAAAATCTATAGACAAAATGTCACAAATCACTAGTTTGCATCATCTTCAAATTCTTCATGGTTTAGCTGCTATAGGTGCTCAAAAGCGAAGATTTAGTTAGGAAAAATCAGTTTAGTGTCTAGTTTGGCCAAAAATTGTAAACTAGTATTGTGGGATCACCCTACCATATATCCCCTTACAGTTTTTGTGCTCCTCTACTTTTGAGGACTTTGGAAATGCTCTCGATAGATTTTTGAAAGTTGACATTGCCTCTAATAATTTTACTCACACCTCCTTTGCAAGGATTTTCATGGAAATTGATTTATCTCAAGCTTTACCTAGAGAGGTAGTGTTACAGGTTAATGGATGGTCCTGGTCTTGGCTAGTGGATTATGAAGGTATCCCTTTTTGTTGCAGATATTGTTTTGCTACTAGACACCTGGATCATGATTGTCCTCGTGGGGATCATCCTGTTTCTTCCTCCACCTAGTGGAAGATTGTTATTAGTGAGCATTTAATAGTGTACCCTGATGTTGAATCTTCTTCTAATAATGAGGAGCCTACTTCTCCTTTTGTGTAGAAGTTTAATGTTGTTGATGGAACTACTCCTTTGGTGTCTTCATCTGTGCTGGTTCAAAATTTGGTTTCCCCACATGATGTGTGTACTACTTCCCCTAAGTCCTCTATTGCCCCCTTGCTGAACAATGTTGGTTTACATTTAATTCCTACTAATTTGGCCTAGGTCTTGATTGCTTCACCTGAAGCATCTTTCACTCCACTTGAAGGGAATTCTTCCCCTTCTGTTCCAACTAATCTTATTTTAGATTCATCTTGGATGGTTGTGCGACAAAAGAAGAATTTCAAAATGGTAAATGTTTTATGTAACAAGCCCTTGGTGGCTTTGGTTCCTAGCTAAAGGGTTTGAAATATTTTTCCTTGTTCTTGCAGGTTTGTTTCCTACCAATAGCTCCTTGCTAGTAGTTTTTTTGTTTTTACTGTTCTTTCCCTTTTATTTCTGACTGGTGGTTGTGTTTGTCCAGATTGCTCTATCGAGTGGTTTAGCCTAGCTATTTGTTTTGTTTGGGATCAAGGCCCTTCCCTAATTTTCTTATCAAAAAAATATTTTAGAAGAAGAACTAGAGAAAGTTAAAAATAAAAATGAAGAATTAGGAAAGGAAAATAGTTTACAAAAGGACACAATATCAAAATTAAAAGAAATAATTAATCTATTAGATTATTTACTTTAAAAATGCTAAATTAAAATATATGTATAAGGTCTAATCCTATATTATGTAATGTCTCATGTGACAAAAATTATTTGTGTTATTCATTTGATGAATCATTTGATAAATTTGATATAACTCATGCTTATTTTTACAAAAACTATGAGATCAATGATAATAATATTTTTGAATCTACAAGTCTTGATAGTTTTGATGATAATGACAAAGGATGTTGTTTGAAGGATGCTAGTTTTGAGGTGAAAAATGAGTGGGATATGTAAGAAAATATTTCAAAGAGTTTTTAGAACATGACTTGTTGGAGATATTGATGAAAGTTTTTCATTGAAGATTGTGTGATGGAAACATGAGTTGAATGGATAGATTAATGGAGATTAATGAGCATATGATGTTACACTATAGAATTTGACACCATTTTTTGACGGCCATTTGTTGGCAGTTCGACACATCTTTTTCGAAAGAGCGACGCAATGGAAAAAATATTTTTGTCGCTATTTTTTCGTTGAAAGGCTGACAAAAAATCAAATGTTTAAATAATGGAAAAGAATCGCTGGTTGGCAGCATCATGAAATGTTTTGGGATTATGTCGAACTATCGACAAAAACTTCGTGTATCCACCGACGAATTACACCAGAAGTTCGTCTCCAGTTCGATGTATTGCGAAAGCAGTAGCATCAAAACAACAACAGATGTTCATCGCCATTACGATGAAATGGGCAAGGAGTAGCATCGAAACAACACCAAAATTTCATCGAATGTGCAATGAAATAGGCAAGTAGTAGCGTCGAAACAACACCAAGAGTTTGTCGACTTTGCAATGAAATTAGCAAGGAGTAGTGTCAGAAGAACACCAAAAAGTGCGTCAAAGGTCCAAAAAAATGGGCAAGGAGTGGGTTGGTGTCTATGCCGAAAGTTCATTGCAATTGTGACGAAAGTTTCAGGCAGCTATGATGAAATCTTCATCATAGATATAGAAACTTCGTCGAGCCTTTCTATTGATTCATCGGTTGTTTGCGTCGAAATTGCGACGAATCATCAATTTTTATTTTTATTTTAAATATTCGTGGAAATGTACCATTGCGGAGACTGACGACCGGTCATACATACAAACTGCATATTGGTTTGATGCTTCAAACAATGCATTTCTTATATTGAAAAGTGCATTACCTTATTGAGCTTCTCTTTGTTTCAAGAATAGTTTAATATTCTCTACTTAACAGGGTCAACCACGTGATAGTGGAAGCTCATTTGGCCCCTCGCCCCCCCTCACATCACTCTCAATTCTCCAAACCCAATCATATAACATTAATCATTGATTCATCCATTAATAACATATAACATTCATCCATTAATAACATATAACATTCATTCATCCATTAATAGCATACAACATTCATTCATTAACATATAACATTCATTAATTAACATATTCACATTCATTCATTAACATATAATATTCATTCTTTCAGATTTTACATATTATCAAAAATATGGTTGTCATGATATGATTACAATCACTTTTTTTTTCTTTTTTCTTTTTGAAAGCTACATAAAGCTGAAGTGGAGTATCATTTTCTAAATCAATATCTGTCCCCCCTTTAGTTGTTCTTCCATCTACTTGTGATCCTAATGTATGTGTAGTCGTCTACTCATGACGTGGATGCCGCTTCAAGTGGGGATCTGCTGCAATAAGAAATAAATGTTAAACTGATATGTTTTATTATTATTGTTACAAGTATTTCATTAATTAAAAGAACATTAGAGTGGTTCTCTTTACCTGATGGGTCCACATCATGTTCCTAAACTTTTGTTATAAACTCATGCTCAACATGTTGAACATCCTCTAAATCCTGATTTAGTTGAAACATGAAAGGTTACATTAATTAATACACCAATTGAAATTAAATATGTTTAAGAGAACATGAGGGTGGTCCTCTTTACTCGATGGGGCCACATCATGTTCCTGATCTTCTCTAGCCTGATCATGCTCAACACGTTGATCACACTCTACATGCTCTAAAGTTGAAACATGAAAGGTTACATTAATTAATACACCAATTGCAATTAAATATGTTTAAAATAACTTTAGAGTGGTCCTCTTTACCTGATGGGGCCACATCATATCCTGATCTTCTCTAGCTTGATCATGCTCAACATGTTGATCCGCTCTACATGCTCTAAAGTACCGGGATGCACACCATGACCTTCATCTGCATGTTCTGCTCCACCTCACCAAGCTGCATTCCAATGTCATGCGCAGTATTATATTGCTTGAATGTTTAAAACAAATAGGCATGTAATTACTTTATGGTGGAAATTAATATTGAATAGATTGCACAATTAGTATTCAATTTTAAATAAACTTTATTAAGTTTATTTACCTGCGTGTCGGATGCAATGGAAGATTGTGTTTGCCTAGTCAAGACTCTTAGGCCTTTAGCCACGGCTCCATAGCCTTGCTGGAAGGAAATCTTCAGGTCCTCTTCTGTGGGAACTCTGTTGAATTCATAGCCCTACATTTTTGTAGAAGATCATGAATTTTGCTTCTATGGTGTGATAAAACCAAAATTGTTTTCAATTTTTATAATTTGGATGCAATATTTCATTTATTGATACTTACAATTCGTGTGGCTAATTTCATATAACCACCATAGCCAAGTTTGTGTTACCCGTGCTTTTCTAGTCTTTCCTTTGTTGCCTTCGATGTGTCGGGAACCTATGAAAAGTTTGAAATACGTTAGATTATGTAAAAAGAAAGAGTAATCAGTATATAATTACATTGTTGATAGTATCACACATAGCATACTACTTTTTAAAATAAATTTAATGGCATTTCCATAGCATACAGACATTGAGAGCATCTAGAATATAGAGTTCAATCCATGAATTATAGAAAATAGATTTTTGTTGGTTATATTCATATCGCTGATTACATTGCACAAAACATACTACAACTACATAAATATTAGATGGTGATAGTTGTCTATGCTACCACATTTTTCATACATGTCTACCAAAGCATTTTATCAAACGGTTCACTTGCCTTGCTGCTATGGCTAAAAGCCTAAAATAGGTGCTCTTCAAACAAGCTATGGATTCTTGGAAAAAATCTATCAAAGCATAATAGTAAGCAATATCATAGACAAGGCAGTGAACTGTTTCAAAAAATGCCTCAAAGAAATGTGGTCTCATGGTGATGGAATGCCATGACAATCCATAGCAATTTGCTTGTCATTGCATTCATTATGGCATTCCATCACCATGAGACCACATTTTTTTGAAGCATTTTTTCAAATAGTTCACTACCTTTTCTATGCTACCACATTTTTCATACATGTATACCAAAGCATTTTATCAAACATTTCAACTCCTTCATGCTATGGCTAAAAAGTAGAAACCTCAAACAACTACTTTCAAACAAGCTATGGATGCTTGGAAAAAATCTAACAAAGCATAATAGTAAGCAATAACATAGACAAGGTAGTGAATTGTTGGAAAAAATGCCTAAAAGAAATGCAGTCTCACGGTGATGGAATTCCATGACAATACATAGCAATTTTCTTGTCATGGCATTCGTCATGGCATTCCATCACCATGAGACTACATTTCTTTGAGACATTTTTTTCAAGCAATTCATTGCCTTGTCTATGCTACTGCATTTTACATACATGTCTACCAAAGCATTTTATCAAACAGTTCATTGCCTTGCTACTATGGCTAAAAGCCTAAAACAGGGTCTTTCAAACAAGCTATGGATGCTTGGAAAAAATCTATCAAAGCATAATAGTAAGCAACAAGCCATGGTCTCATGGTTTTTTTTGCACGAAAATCAACTCAATTTTATTCATGTTTTTTTGCAGATTTTAAACACATCTTTTTGGCAATTTTGAAGTTTGAAACGGAAAAAAATCATTGCCCAAAAAGTCAATGATTTTTTTCAAAAAATCAACGAAAAAATCGTCCAACCTGCAGTTTTTTTTTTAAATCGTGATTAATCAGGATTTTTTGCAGATTTATGCTTCTATATCGCATACCTTCCTTGGTCTGGTGGTGTCTTTCCTTTTTTCTTTTCAGCCTTCTCCTTTCCATCGGACCCAAGTCCTTCCACTCCCTCTTCGGAATCATGGGGGATGCTCGTACTTTTTGTTCTTCTCTAAATGTGACCTATATTGGTCCCTCACATACTTTAGATAGGTACCAGCTTTCTTAAGGACCTTGGTTCAGTTGAATGTTTTATCACCGAACAACACAACTAAACGGTTAATGAGCTCATCTTTTAAATCTTCATTTTGGGCATTCCACCATGTACGTATGGTGGGCCTAAAGAGCTCCAATTTAATATTACTTAGATGTTTATAAAAACATCATTTCCTACAAAATGATCATGGGATCAATAGTCTAAAAAGAGCAATCAATAAGTAAATTTCAATTGGATTATATAGAATAATAATTAAAACATTTTAAAGTACCTGGGACCGTCTCTATCTTTATGGGAATGAAATCCTCGGTCACCACAAGTGTGACATGAAATGTTCCCGTACTAGCAATACAGGAATATCTAGGAAATGTTGCTAAAACATCACCAGTACTAGTGGCCTCTGCATCCCTAAGTACATGTCCTAATGCATGTTCTGGTATGTGTTCGCTACCATAGGGTGCGTTAACAAATGCCTGCATGGTATGTGTTGTCAACATTTCAAATGAGAACATAGGCACGGATGATGGGGCCAGATAATGTGATGTATGCATAGGAAGATTAGGATGGACACTTTTACCAACCCCTACTCCTTGGGAAGCACTTGCAGTACCCTAATCATGGCCAGGAGCATCATGAGGAGGCAAATAACCTTATAAAAATAACACATATGTTTTCTCATGACATAAAAGAGTACAAAATATAAAACCATGAATGAACTTATGTTATAATTAAAGACCTCATGACAGCTTACTTGCAAGTTTTGTAATCTCTCTGTCAATACTTTAACCCTCTCTCTTATCTCATCTGATTGAGGCATTTTGAACATCAACTGAGTCATTTCTTCATTGCATTTTTTCATGATCTTCTTTATCGTATCGAAAGGGTTTGTTGAATAAGCCATGTCATCATCAGAAAATATTGACGTCTCACTATGGATGCTCTCCTCTATTTCCTTTCCCATTGATCGACTACAAGAATATTAAAAATATTATCGAAATTAACCCAAAAACTTATAAAAAACATAATAAAACATTTTAGTTGTATCTAATTTGTGCAATTACAATGAGGTAAACCTGTAAATTTAGAAGCGCACGATACATCGTGATCTATGCTATGGGCTAGAGCCTTCTTCGTATGATCAATGTCCCCCTATGAAAAAAATTAAATATAAAAAAACATTAACAAAATGAAACCAATAGACTTATGAAAAAAAACATAAGAATAAAATGGTATATTGGAGTCATTAATTTGAGGTTGGGTAAAATGAATTTTAGTATGTACCACCCCCATAGTAACTGTGTTTGTAACTAAGTGATTCAAATTGTAATCAATTAGCAACTCTTCCCCTGCAGTTATTGATTTTATCGCACATACAAATACACGGTTTCCCTCACGCGCCTCGAATATGCAATTGGGTTTCTTATCTATTGACCCAAGTCGTGTACTATTTATAAACCCTGCAATATTCCCTGATGCTTTTGGCCTTCCGTAAATGTACATAGCCACTCCTTTATTTTGATCCTTATCTTTTAGTTGTATATAATTTGCTGGCAGTGCATACCTACGCATACTTTGTGTATATTGAACCAATTGCATCCAATGTTTGTAACTGTAACAAGGTCCAACATACTTCATCAATTCAGTAACTTTGTAAATAGCAGACCTTTATGCCATCCATGCAAAATAATTTAAACCATGTAATGGCTTGATGGTGCTATGTGATATATCTCTCATTGACACAAGAATTGAATTGTTTATTGGAGGAAGTTCCTTGAGTATCCATTTGTTTCATAGATGTTTGTACCTCAAAGAACTCTGACGTTATATGCTCTCATCATCGTAAGAACATGACCCCCCTTCAACAAGAAAAAATTCCATGTGTTTACAGAATTTTCTTCTAATCTTTTGACCTCTAGTTGATCTCACTCTTTTAGACCTACTACATGTCTTGATTTCCTCTTCTCTTCCTGAATATCCCTCGCTCGAGGAAGAAAGATCTAACAAATACCTATTTGGTGGTACCTGCACTCATAAGGATGTTGGATGAAGTTCTTTCATGGTGATGTGATCCCCAGGTGACATTATGATTAATCTATCATTTCATCGCTAAATTTCACAGGTTATAAGGTAATCAAGTCTTGATAGATTGCAAGATATTGTTACTACTGTCCAAATGTGTCCATCACAAACCAAATCTACTTAACGTTTTAACTCCCAAACTTTGTAACAAGTGTTAAATGCGACTATGGTCCACCAGTTACACAACCAAGGCCTCAAATGTATTCTCTAATTGTAATCAAGGACTTTTCTCTTCATTCAAGTAAATAAACTTGAAGGGAAACACCACCAAGTGGTTTATTGGACACCTACATGACTAAAAATAGAAGCAAATTAACATTTAATTTCCATATGTCTAAGTGGTTAATGGGGAGGGAGTGTGTACTAGGCATGGTTAAGTCATCATAAGTTTATGCTTTGGCAATAATTTTTTTTTTTTTAAGTCATATTAAATCTTCCTACGTCTAATTGCTAGGAGATTTTGGTATGTTTTAAGGTAGGATGATTGATGAAAGAGCCCAAAGACTAGCCTTTCTCCATGGTATCCGGTACACATAGCAGCGGTCTTCTCTTATACGGTTGGACATGATTTAAAGAACTTAGCTAGGAATTATTCATTTAACCTAAGGTTTTCTCATAATGCCATCATTGGAAAAGTATGATCAAATTCTTCTATTATGAAGAATTGGTCTATGTGCCTCTAGTAATCACTATAAATGTTTGTAAGGATAAAATGACTAATTGCATCAGGTAGGAGAATCAACTTTGAGTTCTTCAAAGATTATATTCCTCTATTCATAATTTTTAAGGGTTGTGTGTGGAGGAGGTTATCACTACCAAGAAGGAGGAGACCTTTCCTTGTATTCTTTTATAATTTTCATTATTCTTATTTATTTTATACCTACATTTACAAATACACATACATATGCATTTACTATTTTCATTTATTTCTCATGTAGTTTAATAGTTTGATCTGATGGAGCCTCAAATTTAAGTCCTTGGTTTCCTTTTGTTACTAGTTTGTCTTGATTATTCAGAAGGTACCTGGGGCTGGAATTTTGCTTTGCTTCCATGAAACCTTGGTGTTCTATCTTTGGGTTGGGTCTTTTCTATCATTACCTTTAGAGGAGGGGTTCTAAAAACAACTTATGTCCCATTGAATCGTCTAGGCCAGGCCCCTTTTTAATAAAAATGCTAAATATTTCACCTGCCCCTTTTATTTATTAAAGTCTAGGTCGGTCCGTACCTCGCACTTTTAAAACAACATTGAGTCATCGACTGTCGTTGTACTAGGCGGTGTCCCTTTCCGCTTATTTTCTTCTAAGTATTTTTAATGTTTTGCAAGGGTTATTTTGATGACCGTCGATTTCCCTACAGTTGATTTTGATCATTCCCCATGATCTCACGATGACACCACTGTTGGCTATTTGGTGATCGTGATATCGCAAGCGGGTGCCACGTGTCCCAGTTTACCGATGTTGAAAAAGAGTAAAAAGAAAAGTGTTTAATATGTGTATCAGACTTTAGTGCATTATGGAGCGGGTTACTAAACCACATGTGAGATGCACATGCTCATGATCAATGGCGATGTTTTAACATTGGTGAAAAAAGATTCTCGACGGATAGGTATTGATGCTACTCCCTATTATGTATGATCATGATCACCGATGAAGGGAATCAACAGTTGCCCGCTATCGCGTAATCCTAAACTGAAGGGATTTTAATGATTGTGATATCGCGGGTGGGCACCACATGTATTTTTTTGGCGCTGCGTATTATGGTGGGTCCTTAATAATGATGTGGAGATGTTGTCAGCTTCTTTGAAGGTGACCATTCGATAATCTGACAGAAACAAGAGATTGACGGTGAAGATTTAAATTTGTGTCAAATACAATTGAAGTCATTGGTGCGGTGTGCAAGTAAGCTTTAATGGTAGATGAGACATCTTCTGGCTGTTTCTCATAAATTCTAAGTATTTAATTTCAAGCTATCTTCACCACAAGGGCATTCAAGTCTTTTTGAAGTGGTCCAAAGCCAAAGATAGAGTTTTTTCAAAGCAATTACAACAGGGTTTGATTTTCTACAAGGCGCAAAATTCTGTGAGTTGCTTTCTTTATCACTGTTTCTATTTGAATGTGATTCTTGTGGAGGGTTGTTTTGTGTTGGTCAGCAATTTTCTAGATTAAGGTTCTAGGGTTACTGGTTCTTTTGAATTGTGGGAAACTACAAAATTCTACTATAATTTTGTTTTGGGTAGCCCTAGTTTGTTCACAAATTTGATCTTAGGAGAAGCCTTGGTTGTTTGAAATGGTGCCACTAAAGCAGCATTCTGGCCTTATTGATTATTTGCAAAGGAATCTATACGATGATTTCCTTGACCAATTCCCTTTTTCAACAAATGACAAGAAGAGGGGTTTGATCTTATTAAATGGGATAGCCTTAGGTGAGGGATTAAGATATAAAACCTATAACATTGCGGATGCTAGGGTACAAATGATGGGCTTGGAAATGTTTAGGAGATGGTATGGGCAGCAAAATATGTCTCATCCTTTTTCGAATGGTTGGAGATATGATATGGGAAAACTTGTGGTTTCGAATGTATTTCTTGATGTTGACCTACTCAAGGCAGTGGCTGCACGATATGATCCTATCACAAGGATTATCAGTAATAATGATGGTGGGGTTTTATTGAATATAAATGCAGATGAGATTTGCCAGGTTTTTGATTTAAGCGAATACAGCTCATTCTTCATCCTAATAGACCTTGATGAAATGAAGCAAGAATATGCCAGGGTACAACCTCTTTTCAGATTAAAGTTGCTTCCTCCTCATCTAGCCAGGGTGGGTAGTTCAACAATTCACATTAGCCCAACTGACCGAGAACCTTTTAGGTTGAGTTGTTTTGTTGTTCATTTCTTGGCAACTTTTTATTCACTTTTCCAAATTTTAGGTTTCAGCCCTAATATCGTGATGCCCATTGCTTATATGTTTATGGGGGCTCAAATTCAGCATCCTAACTTTTATGTAGTGTACGACTATGCTTCTTTCCTTGTTGAAAGGATACATGAGGGTTTGCTGAACTTGTATGTGGGGGACACTGGTACTCCTTTCTTTTGGTACTCCTTATTAATGCATCATATGTTCTTGTACAAGAATGTTGATTTCTTCTCAGAGAAAATGGAATTGAGGTAGGAGATGAATAGAGAAAAATTACCAGTGCAGGCTTGGAGTGTAGACTTGTCTTACAACAAGGGAGATGCCAGTTTTGTGCAGTTTGATAACTACTTTGCTTCCAGGCTCAGAGCTAGACTGATGGTGAATGTACCAAGGATTCCTGATGATTTTCGCAACTTCCTCCAACCCAAAGTGAGGAAGCCCGATTTGAAGGTGTGTCATAATTGGGGTGACATCATTTTATACCCTGTAAGCACTGTCCTAAGGGTTTATGGTTTCCAGGGAGCTCCTCATATTCTCCCATATAATGTACCATCAAAAATGGGATTTGTAGAGGTCATTTGGCAACTAGGTTGCATTCATGAAGATAATTTGAAAAGAAAAGGAAAAGGGACTTTGTTCCCTGATTATATTGTTGTTTCAGACTTTTTTTTTTCCAAGGCAGGATGGGTTCACTTTGATAGATATTTTGATGACTACCATTTGAAGAGTGGATCTAGGAGGTAGCAAGACCCTGAGGGATTCTTTGCCCTATTTAGGCAAAGAATTAAGGGTGGTAAGTTTGCTCATTTTTTCAATTTTCTTGAGGATTTGATTAGAAATGAGTTCGATTTGAGCCAAAAGGAATTAAATAAAGAGAAGTGGATTGTTTATGAGAAAATGTTGGCCATAGTACATAAACTAGATCCAAAATATGATCCACTGATGGAGTTCACTCCATTCAATAAAAGAATTGATTTCTTGATGAATAATTTCAAAGAAATCATGAGCACCCTGAGAACCAAGAAAATAAACTTGGAACTGGACTGGGGAATTCAGGGATTAGAGGTGAGGCCTGAAGAAACAAGGCCGACCTATCAGCCACCAGTGCATAGGCCTCTATATAGGAGGAAGAGAGATGATAGTAGTGATGAAGAGGAGGAGATAGAAAAGGGAAACAAATAATGAAAACATCATCACAACCGGGTCATGGGATTAGGAAACCTGGGGCGATAAAGATTGTGGATCTAGATTCACCACCTAGAAATGACCCTGTAGAGCTGCCATAAGAGCCAAGCCTTAAGAGGCGAAGAGTTGAGGAGTCACAAGAGGCTCTGGTGGATGAAATAATTGTAACTGATTAGGACATGTAGGTTGGTATCCCCTCCCTTCCTAGATTAGCACAATTGGTGCTAACTGATATGGATATAAAGGGGAAGTGTGTACAATATGCTAGGATGGTGGCTTGCAAGACGTTCTTGGATGATTTTGCTTTCATGAAAACTCTTGTGTTCTTGTAGTTGATCTGGAGGATGAAACTTGAAGAATATCAAGATAAATGCAAGACTAGGAGGGAATCAAGACCTGATAGGTCTGACCAGGATAATGATGATGAAGTCAAAGCTGAATTAATGGAGCAATTCAAAATCATCACTCCTGATGAAGGAAGGAAACTTGTATCTTAGGTTGGTGTCTTACTCCTCCCTGAATGGGACATAGCTGATGATGTAGCATTCAATGCTATTATGCAGTCTAAGCATCCTATGCAAAATAGTGAAGAAGAACTCAAGGCAGCTCTACAAGACTCTGCTTTTAGTGAGGAATATGAAACCTTAGCCATATGGGCACTGGCACCTCAAGGTAGAAAACCAAATGTGGCTGATATTAGCCCAAGTCTAAGGGGCAGGCTCATTATCAAGAGAGCTTCTAAAACCTCAACAACAGAAGCCACAAGCCTAACACTGAATGTGGCCAAATTGGCCTAGAAGACAGTTGAAAGAGATGAAGCTGAAAAGAAAAGCCTGATGGAAAAGTACAATGCAATAATTGGGGAGTATAGTAGAATGCAACAGAAAAATGTTGAGCTGCAGTCTAAAGTAGATAGATTGAGATACAGGCAAGTGGGAGAATCCTCTAGTGCCTCTGCTATCAGAGCATTACCTACTACTTCAGGGTCATTGCCCCCTATTATCCCAATCATTTCTACTCTTGGATCCCCAATTTAGACACCTGCTAATAGCCCTGCACCAGGGCCAGTCAAAGAGGAAGATGAGTATTCTGCAGATCCTACCAAAAAGTAGATGATAAATAAAATCACAGAATTATAGGCTTCCCTAAGGGTGAGTGAGGATGGTGCTATGGCTAAACACAATGAGGTGGTTGACACCGTTTTGAGGCATTTAAATGAAAAGGTTGATTCTAGATTGCTAGCTATACATTCTTTATATTCTTTATTCTTGGGTGGAATACAAAACATTAAGAGAGATCGGGAAGTGGTTCTACCTCTAGTTGAGAAGTGGATCCCTCGGGCCACTGATTTAGATGTTATGTTTAAGGCTTCTAGATTTGATGTAAATAATATGCCCCAGTCATTAAAGCCTACTCAAATCTTTGTGAAATCATTGAAGGGATTCCAGGCCCTGCCTGATGATTTGAGTAGGAAAATTAGAGAACTAGTAAAGAGTTTTGATGATTGGAATGACACTTTTCTGCCAGATGTAATAGATGCACAAGGAAATATTAAGATACTGTAGTAGTGGAAAGATAGGGTAGAAGAGGTTATTAATGCACAAATCAAATTGATTTGTGATGACTCAGACCATGACTTGTTGGTAAGCAACATGGATAAAATAATTAATACCAGCATGTTCTTAGAGTCATTTGAGAGGGAGGCCAACCAGGTTGTGGTGAAATTCACACCTTACAATACCAAGGTGATGGAGGTGGTGAATTTTAATTGGCCAATGGATGAGGAATATCAGAATTGGGTGGACAAGTACTTAACTGAAGAGGAGTGAAACGGTGTCTATTACTGGCAACTAACAACTCAACAGTTATATTATAACTGATTATGGTTTTGTTTCCATCGTGGCTTTGGGCACAGGTTCTGAGGTGTAACAAATGTTGCAGCTATTGTGTAATGAGTAGAAATCAACGAAAAGATGCTCCGGGACATGGTGGTTTTGATCATAGTTTTGAATTGGAACATAGCAGTCCAATTGACCAGTGACATGTGTAATGTTTGGCCTGATGCTTGTTTCTCCTTCATTTTCTATAAGAAGGATTTCAAGGCTAGAAATAAGGGTTGGCAAGTTAGATATTTTGAAGGTCGAGTCTAGGTATAGTTGCAAAGCAAATTGTAAGAACCTTTTTGAATGTTAAGGCAATTTAGGTTTGGGGTTATCCTATAATGGGTTTTAAAGTTATGGAGATTTGATGTTTCATAAGCAGCACTAGCATTTGAGCTATGATGTTATATCTCAAGCTCATGTCTCTCCTCTGTACAAACATATCATAGTTTTGAATAGAATAATCAAGGATTATGACGTTCATCCCATTGCTCTGATGTGTGTGTTTTCTGTTTTGGCTTTAATTCAAAGAATTAATTAAAGTGCTTGGATGGAATCATGGATGGGTATGTTTGTAGAGGGATCTAGTAAGAGGTATTGGGCTGGGACAGGAATTCACACTATTGTAATGCAATATTTCCAAGGATCATGCGTGCTAAGTATTTATGGATATGTTGTATCTATAACACTACAAAATCATATGCTCTTTGCATTTACACTTGCATTTAGAAATACACATTAATATACATAGATATAGATTTCTATAATGATATGTTGCATTTATTGTTGTAGGAGAGCATCCAGTAATTGCATTTACATTTACATTTAAAAATACATATACATACATATATATATATGTGTGTGTGTGTGTGTGTGTGTGTATCATTTATATTCAGTGTTCAGAAACAACCCAGTAGGTCTACACATGGATAAAAATTCATAAAATCAAATCTCCCATACATGTTTTGTTGAAACCTACACCCTATTCATGCATCCTACAATTACAACAGTATCCATGGGGCCTCTTACACAAGCTACAGTAATCACAAAAAGTGTAAGAGCCACTTTATATCATGTTTGGACTACAAAACCCTCAAAAATAGGGTAACTTCAGTTATGATCTGTTGGTGAGCTGTATGGACAAAATCATTAGCACCAGCACATTCTTGGAGTCTTTTAAAAGAGAAGCGAATCAGGTGGCAGTTAAGTACAAACCTTATAGTGTCAAGGTGAATGAGGTGATCAATTTTGATTGGCCAACTGATGAAGAGTACAAGGCGGTCCAATTGGCTGGTGACACGTGTGCTTTCTGGCCCAATGCTTGTTTGCTCCTCCTTTTTCTATAAGAATGATTTCAAGGC
>VDFB02065348.1:24211-39554 GCA_007258455.2 Sequoia sempervirens
GTTTTGGTGAGGGTTTCCCTAGTAGTCTTGACACTATCTAAAGCATGTACTCACTCATTTGAAAGTCCAGAGGTACATCGATCATCATTGTTGGGTGATCCAAACCCTAATCCAAGATACTTCAGAATTTGAAAAGTTTCTATGGGTTCCCTTCGACCAGTTTTATTTCTTCCTAGGCCACTAGTACCATCGTAGCTAACCCTTGCCATATTTTTGAACTGGTAATGTGGGTAGTGCGACAGTATCCTTATAGATCCATCTTGTAATGTCAGCAAGGTCTTCATTACTCATGTCTCGCCACTTGATAAAAATTGTGTTTGGTGGAACTTTGAAAGTTTCCCTGGGTTCCATTCTGAAACATGGCAGACCATATATCTTTGGAGACTTGGGTATTGTTGTTATGTTGTATGCTGTATTTAGTTTGAACTCTCTGTAGCCAAGGTCCTGGATTTTGACAGTGGATTTAGTCTTAGGGCTAGTGGAAGGTGGTGGTATGGCGGAAGATGTGGATGGAGCGGATGTGGAAGATGGCGTGAGTGTGGATGGGTTGATGTATTTGGATGACGAGGAGCCAGGTGCTTCTCGGTTAATAGGCACTCAGTTTTCAGAGATACCCCTTAAGTTTGTACAATATTGGAAAGGGTTGGGGTCTCCATATATGGTTATTTCTGTGCCGTCAAATGGAAACTTTAGGCATTGGTGACATGTGGACGAAACAACTTTTAAGGTGTGAATCCATGGACAGCCAAGCAAGATGTTATATGGTAGTTCCAAATCCAAGACCTAGCAGGTTGTGTCCATAATGATTGGTCCCACTCTGATAGGGAGAGAGATAATGCCACGTGAAGAGCATTCCTTGTCATCATATGCTTTGATCACTATACTCTTTGTTGGGTCTACGCACGCATCAGAGAACCCTAGAGCGTTAACCAGTTTGAGGGAGCATATGTTCAATCCTACTCCACCATCTACTAAAACCCGTCTAACTTTGTGCTTGTGGAAAAAAGTTTCTATGTGCAATGCATCATTGTGGTTGGTTTTAGGTGATGAGTAATCTTGCTCCGAGAAGGTGACATGGTGAGGTGTAGTGAGATATCCCACCATGGTTTAAAATTGATTGACATCGATGTCCTTGGGGACCGGCGACTCTAGCAGGGTTTTATCTAGGATATCTTTGTGTGTGGGAGATATACGAAGCAGCTCAAGTATAGATATTTGTGCAGGAGTCTTTCCTAGTTGGTCGATGAGGTTGAATTGACTTTTGGGTTTCCATTGCTTTGTGGTCGGGACAGGCTTTGGCTATTTATCAGATGGGCCTGGTATGGTGATTTTGGCTTGTCTAGCGGGAGGTGGACCAGCTATAGTGACCTTGCCACTGTGAGTAGTAGCATTACATTGGGGTGCTCTCCTCACCATAATGGTATTGATGTATTCATTATCAGTTCGTACATTATTTATAATTGGTCCACTAGAATAATCGTACTTGGCTCGGGCGAAGTTAGCTTGATTATTATTTGTTTGTGGACCTAAGGTGGAAGCATTATGAGAACCATGGTCCTGCAGTGGATTCTTGTGGATAGTATGATTTGAACTAGAGGAAAATTGTGATCCACCTACTTCAATGACGTGACTTTTGATAAGATCTTGTATTAGATTTTTCAACTGTCGAAAGTTAGAAGTAGTATGTCCTTTTGCTTGATGGTAGTCACAAAATGCATTATCATTCCACCATGCTAGTTTGAATTGTCCTGGGTCATATGGTTTTGGTTCTTGAAGTATGATGACCCCATTTTGGATGCATTTCTTGAGGACTTCCTCAATGGGTTCCCCCAAAGAAGTGTATGTGCGACCTTTAGGAAATTGTCTCATTTGACAGTATTGTCCTTGATTGTTTTGACCACTTGGGTTGTTTGAAAGAATATTGGGAGGAAGTGTCAATGTCATTGTTGGTTTGTTTTGTTGTTGAACCCCTTTTAGGGCCAGTACACGACCCACAATGTTTGTAGTCTTGGCGTCAACAACACTGTCATTTGTAACATGCTTATTTTTAACCCAATATTTGTTTTTGTTGGTGGGTGGATTGACGTTTGTGTTTTTGGGACTGTACCTCAGTTCTCCCTTTGTGATAAGGGCTTTCTCAATCTCGACCCCTTTTTCAACTAAGTCTGTCAAGTTTGTGCAACAATGTATTTGTAGTGCATATTTTAGGGGCCCAAGGAGTGTTTGCATGAACATGTTGACCTTTTCCATTTTGGGTATATCAATATGACATCAACTAGCTAGACTTCTCCACTTTTGAAAGAATGGGATGAAAGTCTCCCCAACATCCTCTTGCGTGAGATTGCACAAGCTAGTGATAGAGGTATCCATGTCAATGTTGTACACGTAATTTTTTATGAATTTTTGTTTAAGCTCATCCCATGTTTGGATATCCTTTTGATTGGAAAACCATTCAAGGGCAGGACTCGCCAGATTTTTAGAGAAAAGTCTCATCAAGTATGTTTGTTCATAAGCGATGTCCATACAATTAGTTGCAAACTTGCAAACATGTTCAATGGGGTTTGTCTTGCCTCTATATTTTGTGAAGTTGGGTGACACATATCCCGAAGGAAATGGAGGCATGTATAAGCTCATGTAGAATGGGTATATGTTTAGATCATATGATATTTCCAATTTCTTGCCTAATGTGTATATGTTTTGGATAGTTTTCTCTACACCCATCAATCTTGTTTGTAAGGCATCCATAACAGGATCATTTTTGTTTTCGTATGTTGGATTGCTTGGTACACCATAGGTTCCTATTTGTTGTGCATGAATATTGGTGTATTTTGGCGATATGGATTGTTGTGACATGTATGATATGTGCGGATTGTTGTGTTGTTGGTACTGAAAGTTAGGGTTGGGTGTATGTTGGTGAGTATGAACATGGGATGAGTAGGTTGGAATATGTCCCCCAACCATGTGTGTCGTTATTTGGGGAACATGGTGACTAGGAATGTTATGATTTGTTAATGATGCCATGGGTTGTGTTACTTGGCTGCCTTGTGCGAATTGTTGGGTTTGCACAAGGGGAACATTTGTATTTGTACCTTGGGAGGCAATGACATGTGACTGTGTTGTCATGTTAATGTTTTGTTGTTGTCCTTGGATAAAAATGCGTCCCTTACCCCCTCCCAAAGGATTTTGTGAAATACCGCTGAGCGGATATGTCGAAGGTGTGATCATGGTAGTAGATGTAGCTATCAAGGGAGGGTTGTTGTGACTTGATGATGCTCCCGTGGAATTTATTGTCATGGTAGAGAGAGGGTTTGAATAATTTTCCCACATTGCTGAGGAACCAAAGGTGGTGCCAGCTAATTGTGACAGTGTCGTGGATGGTGTGGGCATTGTGGCTGATTATGATCCTCTAATAGATGTAGTATTTATTGTGTTGGAGGTGTTTGGGATGTTTGAGGTAGCATGTACTGTCATTGTGGTGTCAAAGAAAGTATTGCTGGTAGTGTTTGGAATTAGACCACTATGTGACATGTTATGTTCGTTGTTATTAGGTCAGTAGGTGTCAAATTTATTGTGTTAATGTCAAATCCTCGTGGTAACTTAGCTCCTTGACTCAAGAGTATGGCTAAGTATCTGTCTTTGTTGTAAAGGAGCATTGTTTCAATGAATTGAGAGGCCTTTGTGTCTTGTGCTATTGCCTCTAAGTTTTCCTCAAGTATTTGATCATATTCATCTTTTTGCAAGAATTGTTCAAATGGACTATTTGATGAGGGTGGTGTCGTCGTTAGAGGTTGATTGTTTGTACTACCAAATGGATCGTCAAAGGTCCAGTTTGGGTCATATGTTGGATTGTTGACAGTGGACATGGGGTCTTACCAAAAGTTTGCCATTTGTCGTTGTTGTTTTTGAAGTCTAGTTTCCACCATGAAATGAGATTGCTCAAATGAAAAATGACAACTAAATGAAGTGATGACACTAGGTAAGGTCTAAGTTCAAAATGACGACTAAGATGACTAATGTTTTGGATTTTTGTGAATAGGATATGCAATGTGTAGACTTAAAATGCAATTTAAGATAAGGGTACCTAAGCACTTCTAAGCTCAAACATTGTTTTTGATTTCGGTTACTAAAAGACTTTGTTGGAAATGACAAGGTGACAAGGTCTAAATGACTAGTGAGTTTTCCTAACTAGACTTTTGAGTTGGAAAATCTCACAAAAGAGGACAATGACTAAAAAAAGGGTTTGACAACTTAGTACAAAAGAGCCTAGTTTCGAAAGCAATGACATTGCAAATTGTGCTGAGATTTTCCTAATCTTAAGTATGCAAAATGTGGACCTAGGGACAACCTAATGCCAAATGTATGCAACTAAAAATAATGAAGGATGAAACCTATGGTGACGAATGCAAACTAATGGTCGAAACTTTGAGCAATTTCAAATTTGGTTTCTGACAGAATCTCCTTGGAAATAGTGTTTGACAAATGGTTGACAAGATGAAGACCTCAGGTTTTGAATTTGTATGAAGTTTTAAATTGTGACAAGCAAATGCATCATTTGAAGCTGCGAATGCGTCACAGTTTGGAAAATGCGGTTTGTTTTTGCGATTGTGGCTTTTGGACTGTCAGATGCGACTCGGTTTTGCATATGCGGCTCTATAGTGTTCAGATGCATCGCGACACATACAGATGTGGTTTTTTAAATGTCAAATGCGGTTTAATAGAGCAATTGCGGTGCAAAAAATTGATTGCGGTTCAATAGATGCAACATAGTTTTGTTTCAAATTGATTTTCTTATCGTTTTGATTGCAAGTTTGATCTATTTGGTGTTGAATGTTTTGTTTAGAATTGTGATGAAACCAAAAAACATTTGAAAAACATAGTGTTTTTAATGTAACCAATCACACATCAGATAAGCACAATCCTAGGTTAGGCCAGGACAATATTCACTAGATTCCACGCAGGTTTCCCCAACTGCATATCTGTAGCATGTGAATTCAGAAGCTTGGCTGCATGGGCTCCCCCTTACAGTGCATTCTCTTCTCAGGCTAACCAAGCTTCCAACTGCCATGAAACTCCCATGGCAGGTTGATCACCTCTACTACGAACTGTGAAAGTGTGGATGCCTTCACACCGACCGGTGCTGTGCCAGAAAATAGAAGGTTTTTGGCTTACTACACAAAGTTTTTTAGTTTGGGACCCCCATTTGAGTGGCCATAAATGGGGCAAGAGATTAATCACCAATAAGGTGGCACTCCAGCCTGAAGAGGTTAAGCTCAACAGGGTTTAAGGAAGTACAAATCTGTCTGTATGACACATCTACACTCGCAATCTTAGGTTTTCCCTTAAGATTTACATTTATATACCAGTCAGGGGTAGCTTAGCATTAGCTCCATTTCCGTTTTGAGTCATGTTGGGGTGACGAAATCCCTAGGCAGGCCCAATTTCTAGAGTTGGTAATCATTTCTCTTACACCCAAGATCGCCCAAAAGCGCAAGGGGAGAGGATACTTCGATATACCAAATCGTTAGGTAAGAACAAATAAAAATGAGTCTGGGTTTTTGATCACCAAGTTTTCACAAGGTGAGAGCATACTCCCCTATTGTTTTACAAACACATTCAAACAAAGAAAACAGAGGTTTGTTTTAATTGCACCAAAAGGAAAATGTGAGTTACACTAGTAAAAATGCAAACACATTGTTTTTTTGTTTGGCCTTTGACAATCGAACCTACAAGACAATCCATTAGTAGTTTGAGTGTTTGTCTTCAACCCACGAAGAGTAACCGCCAACAAGCTGCAAATCTTGATTAGTAATAGAAAACCTTATGCTAGACAACATGCAGGAAATAACCAGGTTAAACAGAAATGCAGAAAACAACAAAAAACCGAATGTAAAATAACAGAAAATCTTACTAGACGATTGCGTCGGGACAGAGCGATTGTGTCGCTCTTTGTATCAGATGTGTCTCGATATTTCAAATGCGGCTTTCTTGAGGTTGATTGCATTAGGACAGAGTGATTGCGGCTTTTCTATTGTCGGATGTGTCGCGATGCATTAGACACGTCATGATTTTAAAAAAAGTGGTTGCGTCGCTCCGTACCTGTACCTACAAAACAACAGAAAACACAAAAAAAATGTACGAAAATAACCAGAAAAATGGAGTTGGATTCACCAATGTAATTGAGGATTTCTTTTAGGTTTGATTAGAAGTGTTAGCAGTAAATCAATGAAGACAATGAAACCCAAAGATCTATCAAGTACAAAGGAAATTAAACAATATAATAGTTATACCTATAAATCGCATTTTCCATGATTACCTCCATAGTACCTTCTTGCTTGCTGGATAATACTTTTCCCTTAGATTCATTGTGCAAGAAATCTGCAAATGTCTAAGTCCTACATCAAGCTTTGAAGGATTTATGCAATGTCTAAATGCCTATGCCTATGACTATGATTGCCAATGTTTATGCCTAAACAATGCTAAAACTTGATCAAATACAAATAATAATTGCAATGAGAAGCCTAAGTGTGCAAGTGAATAAGTAATACGCCTATAATATGTCTACTCATGTGTGTGTAATCGAAAAGTGAGAGGAAAATGGCATTTTATAGAAAATGCCATTTCGAATGGACGGGCGAGATCAAATTCTAAGAAAGACCTAGAATGAGAGGTCCAGATTAAATCTGAGAATCCCTAGTTTGGGTTAGGGAAAATTCATTAATCGAACGGTCAAGATAATATCTCAAATAATTGGATCGATGGTGGAGAATAAATGAGGAAATTAATTAGAAAATAAATATTTTCAAAAATCAAGAAGATAAAGAC
This sequence comes from Sequoia sempervirens, assembly GCA_007258455.2. NCBI lineage: Eukaryota > Viridiplantae > Streptophyta > Pinopsida > Cupressales > Cupressaceae > Sequoia > Sequoia sempervirens. The sequence continues at coordinate 31,034 of VDFB02065348.1, forward strand.
TGCCTGATTTGTGAGATTCAAAAAATCAAGAAGATAAGAGTTGAATTGAAGATCAGATTTGAAAAATCAATAATCTACTCGATTACTTGATTTTAGAAGATTAGTTTCCATTTTGAATTGAGTTAATTCAAATTATGGATTTTGTGAAATAATAAATAATTGGTTTTCCAATTATTTACCAAAGTGAACTGTCAGTTAAGATTGTGATGACATTTTAAATAATTTCATTTATTTAAAATGAGTGGAATATTAATTTCGACAAAATAATTAAAGATAATTATTTAATTTAGCATATAAGATTAATTAATTAAATAAATTAATCAATTCATTTAATTATGACAATTAGTGACATATTAAATAAATAAATAAAATTTATTTATTTAATAATCAGGAAGAAATAAATGCAGAAAGGTAATTAAATAAATTAAGACATTTATTTAATTAAGGGAAGACTTTAGACAATTAATGACGTATTTAATAAATAAATAAAATTTATTTATTTAATAATCATGAAGAATAAAATGACATGAATTAATTAAATAATTGTGAATTATTTAATTAATAGTCTAATGTGGACCAAGGACATAATTAAATGTCACAATTATGCTAGGACGAAAGTGGTTAAAAATGGAGCTTGCAGGCCTAGGTCATTTTTAGGTGTCTACATTATTTAATTATTTTCAAGTATATTGATGTATATATATCTTGAGATTGTTTTCTTTGCATACATTTGGCCAAGAATAAATATGTTTATCAACTGATGATATTGCAATAATTTTTACATGTTTGGCATATTGCAGATGAAACACCACAAGGCTATGTGGTGCAATGGTTGTAAATTTTGAATCAAAATGTTGGATGACATGAAGAAAACTTGTGATTCTGGTATAACTACAGTCTTTAGGTGACTAATGTTTCATCTAGAAGTGACATACATCCAAAAGTCTTAGAAAATCAATACTATAGGATTTTGGATGATATACTTGAGTGTGACTTTAAGTCCTTCAGATTAATTTTGTTCGTCGTCCTATGGTATAGGCTACGATTGAATGAGAATGATCCTGAGAGAACTATTGTTGAACATGATAATGGATTTACCATGGTTAATACAAGGTTGATTGAGCAAGCTGGAAATGAGCCCTATGTTCTTCCAAGCCAATGTGAGTAGGTATTTTACTCAGAGGTTCCAGGTAAACCGGGTTGGTCATTTGTTGTTAGACATGACCCAAGAGGAAGGCCGGTAAAGTATAATGTGGTGGAAGAAGAAGATACCGAAGAACTAGAAGATGATGTAGATGATGATCAGGATCAACGATTAGTTGATGATGTCCCTGACGAAGATGTCGAAGAGGAGGAACTAGATGATGATGATGTAGGAGTTAATGTTCATGAAGATGACATCCGTGTGGATGATGACATTATCGTGATATCGATGTGATGATGATGATATGACCAATCCTTACAATGTCGAATCTGGATGGATGATACAGACAAAGAGTTGGATGAAGAAGAAGATCAATGACATTGAAATGTAGAAGTTATACGATTATATTATCTATTTGATATTAATTTCTTGATAGAATTATATTTGACTTATGTGGTTACATAATTAATTCATGATGTTTTTAATTTTTATGCCATTACATAATTAATTTAATGATGTACTTTTTAATGTTTGAAAGGTCAAAAAATTAAAACATTTCAATAGTGATGTTAACAACCTTGAAATTAGTGTGTTTTATGTTTCATGTGATCATAAAAGATTAAAAAGTCAGTTGTAGAGGTGGTTGTTCAGTGGTTGGCGTGTATGTTGGTTCTTTTTACAATGTAACCAGGTTTGTCTTCTAATATACCTATGGAATTGCCAATTCCAATCGAAGCTCGAAGGACCTAGACCAACTGACGAGGACTTTAAAAGCCTGTACACTTCGGGCTCTACAAGACCAGGAGGGTGATCCTTAAAAGTGTTTACAACCTCAACACCATTATTAATTTATTAGAAACAACATTAACAATAGCAGGATGATCTCCTTAATGCTCAACCGCGATAAGATAATATCAACTAGAATTGGCTATTCATAGACAATATCAACTATTTAGAGCGTGAGATAACTAAACACAATCCATTGTATAAGATAGTCAATGATTTGCAATTTGTAGCAAGCTCTAGGCAAAGACAAACAAATACTGAACTACATGAATAATTACAACTTAAATCAGTGCCATATATCCATTGGAGGAGTCAAATTCATAAGCATCTAGAGGTTTATAATAGATTTAATACATCACATATAAGATCCCTGACAATATTGCATTACAATTTCATCAGTATGCATTCTAACCCAGGACTAATTATCAAATCCTTATACATCACATATCCACCTATAATCCCATTCAAGCATTTTGATTAATTCCTTGAATTAAAGCTAAAATAGAATCATACACACCAGAATGGTGAGATGGATAAAATAACCCTTAGTTATTTCATTGAAAGTTCAGATATGCATGTACAATGGAGAGACATGAGCTCTAATTTTCATTTCAACTCAAATGCTAGTACTATTATACAACATTAAATCTCAATGAACTCAAAACCTGTTACATAATGAGTCAAAACCTAAATTGCATTTCTCTAAAACCATCAGAATTTACAATTTGCTCTGCAACTTCACCTAGACTCGACAAAAATTATCTAACTTGTTAACCTGTACTTTTGACCTTGAAATCCTTCTTATAGAAAATGAAGGAGCAAACAAGCACCGGGCCAGAAAGTACACCTATCAGCAGTCAATTGGAGCACCTGGTGATATTCCAAAATTTGTTACAATAGCCACCACCTTGAAAAATATTCTTGTTCAAAAATTGTTACAACAACAATCATCCTGGAGCATATTCTCGTTCATCATGTCGGCGGAGGAAGGTTGATGCAATAACAAAAAACCACAGGAAACCCATGCCAAGAAAGTCATCCATACAAAACTAGAAATGTTGTAACCACAACATTTGATTTTCCACCTGTCGGTAGCCCACTCTTTTTACTTATCATCATTCAAATACTTAGCCACCCACCTCTGGTATTCTTCGTCAGTTGGCCAGTCAAAATTAATCACCTCTTTTACCTTTGTACTATAAGGAAAATACTTTACTGCTACCTGATTAACATCTCTTTCAAAAGATTCCAAAAATGAGTCGGTACCAATAATCTTATCCATACAATTTACCAACAAATCATAATCTGAGTCATCACAAATTATTTTAATTTGATTATAGATGGCTTTACTTGCTTGATCCTGCCATTGTTGGAGTGTTCTGATTTCCCCCTGCTCATCAGTTATATAAGGTAACAGTGTGTTAGCCCAATCATTGAAGTTCTTTACCAATTCCCTAATCTTCCTACTTAGATCATCTGGTAAGGTCTGAAAACTTAGCAAAGATTTAACTAATATATAAGTAGGCTTCAATGATTGGGACCTGTTATTTACATCAAATCTTGAGGCTTTATTCATAACATCTAGATTATTTTCCCTAGGGATCCAATTCTGAATTATTGGAATCACTATCCCCTGATCTCTATCAATATTATTTATTGCTTCAAATAGCAAAGAATACAAAGAATGTATAGAGGGAAGTTTATTATCCACCTTTTCATTTAAATGCTCTAAAACAAGAGTAACAATTTCTTTTTCTTTTGAAAGAAAACCCTCCTCTTTTACACTTAGTGATGTCCGTAATTGGTCAATTTTCTGCATGAGCTGCCTCTTTGTTGGATCAACAGAGCACTCTGTTTCTTCATCAACTTGTTCTAGAGGAGGGGTAAGAGTAGGATTTTGAATGGGATACCCTAGTGTAGAAACATTTGGAGAAGCAGGAGGCATTGAACCTGCTTTGGGAGGTGATGTGATGGTTCCTGGAGCATTGGATGTTTCCCCAGTATGTCTATACTTGAACCTTTCTACTTCAGTTTGCAGCTCAACATTCCTCTATTGCATTTTACTATAATCTTCAATTAAAATGTTATACTTCTCCATTAGGCTCTTTCTTTTAGCCTCCTCCCTTTCAGCAGTCTTTTGGGCCAACTTAGCCACATTCACAGTTAAACTAGTGGCTTCGGTTGTTGTAGTCTCTAAAGCCCTCTTTATTATTAATCCTCCTTTGAAATTTGGATTAATATCAGCAATGTTTGGCTTTCTTTCTTGTGGAGCCAATGCCCAAATTGCTAAGGTCTCATATTCTTCACTAAAGGTAGAGTTTTGTAATGTTTCCTTAACTTCTTTTTCAGAATCCTGAAAAGGATTCTTGGACTTTATAATGGCATTGAAAGTCACTGCATCTGCGATGTCCCATTCAGGCAAATTTAAAACAACAGCCTGATTCACTAGTTGTCTTCCTTCTTTAGGAGTGATGTTTTTGAACTCTTCCATTAGTTTAGCTTTCACTTCTTCATCATTCTCTTGATTTGACCTATCAAGCCTTAGTTCTCTTCTCTCCTTGCATTTATTTTGATATTCCTCAAATTTCATCCTCCATGCCAATTGCAAGAATACAGGAGTCTTTACAAATGCATTGTCATCTAAGAACTCCTTGCAAGCCTCCATTCTTGCATCTGCACACTCTTACCCTTCATATCCAAATCAGATAGAACCAATTCAGCTGACCTAGGAGGGGATGACATACCAACCTGCATGTCTTGATCAGTAACAATAATTTCATGTGTGAGATCACCGAATTGGGTGATGGGTCTTGCCTCTTGGGCAACAGAGTGGTGAGGTGATGGGGAATTGCTCGCGAGTGAAGATCTTAATTGATGATTTTGGCCGGTTGGTGCTTTAAATTTTGGGCTGGTCATGGAAGAGCACCTTCATTATTTTCTTCCTTTTCTATCCTGCTTCTTCCTCATCAACTGCCCGATCGCTTATGTGAATTTGAGCAGCTCTATGGTGATATGAATGGCCTTGTTTCAATTGGAATATCACTTTGTCCTTGCATATCCAGACTTAGCCTTAAATTTATCTTTTTGGTTGTCAAGGTTTCCATTATCTCCTTGAAATTCTTCATTAAAAATAAATTCTCTTGTGGTATGGAGTGAATTCCATCAATGGATCATATGTCAGATCCATTTTATGCACAATATCCATTAGCTTACTAAAAGCAATCCACTTTTCCTTATTCAATTCATGTCTATTTAAATCAAATTCATTCCTGATCAGGTCCTCAGGGAAATTGAACTCATATGCAAATTTGCCACCTTTTTATTCTTTGTCTAAAAGATGAAGCTTTCGGGGATAAATGGTGGTGAAATCTCAAATGGTAATCAACAAAAGAATTTGTCAAATGTGTCCAGCCTCCCTTTGAAAATGTAAAGTCAGACACTACTATATAATCAGGGAATAATGTTCCCTTCCCCTTTCCAATTAGGTTATCTTCATGAATACACCCCATCTGCCACATAACTTCTACAAACCCTAGTCTTGGTGGCACATTGTATGGCAGTATGTGAGGGGTTCCTTGAAATCCATATATTCTTAGGATAGTGCTGACTGGATATGGGATAATGTCACCTCAGTTATGTAAAACCCTCAATTTTGGTTTTCTCTCCTTTGACCGAAGGAAATCATGCAGTTCATGAGGGATCCTAGGTACATTTACCATCAATCTAGCCCTCAATCTTTTTTAACCGAAACAAATATCAAAATTCATTTGGTGCTTTTCCTTATTACGGAAGGGACAAATCTGCGGCCCATATCTGTACTGACAATCTTTCTCCATTAACTGATTGTCTTAAGTTCATATTCTCAGCAAAGAAATCAACATTCCTAAACAAGAACATATGCATCAACATGGAATACCAAAAGAATTGAGTACCAGTATCACCATTTTGTAGCTTCGTCAATCCTTCATGTATCCTCTCCACCAAAAAAGAAGAAAAGTCATATGTTACAAAGAAGGTAGGGTGTTGTATTTGCACCACCATGAACATGTATGCAATTGGCATTACTGCACCAGGACTGAAACCCAAAATCTGACATAATGAATAGAAAGTAGCTAGGAAAGGCTTTACAACAAAATTCAATTTGAAGGGTTCCTGGTCACTAGGGCTGAGTGTGAAATTATGTGAATGCCACCTTAACCGGATAAAGGGTGGGCGACTAGCACAAAGGAATTTCAATTTTGTATGCTCTTAGCTTCATTTCTTCAAAGTTAATGGAACCAAGTTATCACTTGGCTCACTCAAATCAAAATTATGTTGGATAACATCTCTGTTAATTTATAATAGAACCCCTCCATCATTATCTCTGATTACCCGTGTGATAGGGTCATATCTTTTGGCCACTTCTCTAAGTAAGTCCACATCAAGGAACACATTTGGAACAACCAGCTTTCCCATGTCGTACATCCATCCATTTGAAAAAAGATGTGGAAAATTCCTCTGTCCATACAATAATCTAAACATTTCTAAGCCTGTGAGTGGAACCCTAGCATCAACAATGTTGGAATTTTTACACACCAACCCCTCCCCTAGGATTTTCCCTCGCATCAACACCAAACCTTTCCTTCTCTCATTTGTTGATAATGGAAATTGATCTAGGAAATCATTGTACAAGTTTCTTTTTAAATACTCAATGTGGCCAGAGTGCTACTTAGTTGGTGCCATTTTAGACAAACTAGGGCCTCACTACAATGTTACACTTCAAGTGGCTATGACTAAGTAGAGATAGGAAATTACAGAGTAAAAATATGACAATTCCTCACAATTTATGATTAAACAATAGCCCTAAGAAAATATTTTAATGAACTCAGTGACAAGCATAGCAGACCCTCCCCCCTTCCCAAATTTAGGTGCAAAATGACTGGGAAACAAAGAAAATTAATTGACAGCCTTTTTCGCACAAACTCCAATTTCTGGCTACAACTGTTCACAATTTCACCTTTGGCTCTGAAACTGTTTTCACGAAATACTTGGATGCTTTGTGATACAAATGAGATGAGTAAATTGATTGTATGTCGATCAAATCCTGCCAATAGATGTCTCATCCACCATTAAAGCCCACTCGTGTGCTGTACGAAGGGCTCCAACCATAATTTAATACATATTTAAATTTGAGTTGTTGATCCTTTAGTTTGATCAAATCATCGACGAGCATCTTCAAAACAGGCTAAGGAAGGAATGCCATGTGGCGGTTTCCCGTGATATCACAGTCCTTTGATTTACCATCGTGAGATGGCGAGCACTGTCGATCTTTTTACCATAAATCTTGCTCCTTCAAAAATGGTCACCATCCCTTCCTTTAACTGTCGAGCAGCTTTTCCCTTAAAATCATAACATCTGCATTGAAATAAAACACGTGCATCTTACAAGCGTATTATTAATCCGCCTCGTAATACATTTAAAACTGGCGAACACTTTCTTCACTCCTTAGGCTTCATTGGATGAGACACATGGTAGGCACCCATGACATCCTGATCCCAAAATTTCTAATCGCGGGATGGAGGGCACCGTCAATCTTGAAGAGACAGCTCATCAATGGTCATGCATATTTTATCCTTTAGGAGGGCACGTGGCACCCGCTCGTGATATCGTGATCCTTGTAATCCTTGATCACGGGATATCAGGCGTCATTGATCTTGTTCCTTTAACATAGTCGCCAGCCATGTCATTAACCTTCGAGAAGCTTTTCCAGTGAGATTATAACATATCTGTCGATTTAGAACATGTGTGTGTGGAGAACACTTTAGTAATCCGCCCCTTAATACATTTAAACTCGGCTAGTGTTTCCTTTACTCTTTAGGCTTCATCGGATGAGACACATGGTGCTCGCCCGTGATTTCGCAATCAACCCAAGCACCATCACGGGATGGCGGGGAATAACTCAGATCAAATGGTAGTTGGTCAGCGATAGCTCAAATTTGATCCCCCGGATAACACATGGTGCTCGCTTGTGATTTCGCGATCCTTCAATTCCCGATCATGGAATGGCAGACATCATTGATATCTATAGGAAATAGATCAATGATAGCACTAAATCAACCCTTGCAAAATAAAAGATTCATTAAAAAGAGAAGTGGGCATTACTAGGCAGACGACAAATTAAAAAAATTATATTTATAGAAGAAAAATAAAATAGATTTACAATTTTTTTTATAATTTCACTTTTAACTTTAAATGTATGTTCACTCATTAAGTTGTATTTTTTTTACAATCACATTTTTATTTTAGATGTTTGTTTATAAAATATAAAGATGCATTAAAAATATATTAGAAATATTTATCTTTATATTATATAGCATTGATAACATTAAATTAACATAGAATAATTTCACAATATCACTTAACCAATCAAGAAAAATTTAATCATTACTATGCAACATTATTCTCACATCAAACTAACAAATAAACTTGAAAACAAATTAATTTTTTTATATTATAACATTCATAACTTAAACCTTTTATACACAATATCAAGTTAATTATAAAAAACACATAAAATTATTTCTAAGCAACTTAAATTTTTTAACAATTTAA
>VDFB02065348.1:39654-66734 GCA_007258455.2 Sequoia sempervirens
TTACTCTAATATTTCAACCACATACTAAATTATCAAGTGCATTTTATAAATGTATCATGCAAGGAGCACAATATTGGGAATCAATGTGAATGATTCTCATCAAGAAATTAGACAAGCTTTGAGATTGAAGGACCCAAACTCTTTGTAGGTTTTCAATGAAGATTTAATTAGCCACTAATAGGAACAATAATAAAATAGATAAATGTGAAAATAAGATTCAACTATTGGTCCATTTTTGTTCAATACAAGTTGTATTTTAAATCATTATGTGTTGTTTTTATAACAACAAAGAGATTTTTTATGTTCAACTATTAGTCAATATGTGTTGTTTTTATAAAATAGAACACAAAACAAAACTTTGAAGTTCCATCACTACCCATACCCTAAACCCTAAACCATTAACCCTTAACCCTTAAACCCCAAACCCTTCAACCCTCTACCCTCTCTCTCTCTCAAGTCTCTCCCTCCTACCCCCTCTCCCTCTCTCAGTTCTCTCTCTCTCAAGTCTCTCCCTCCTACCCCTTCTCCCTCTCTTAGGTCTTTCTCTCACTCACTCACTCCCTCTCTTAGGTCCTTCTCTCCCTAGCTCCTACCTCCTCAACCATAAACCCTTAAACCTTCTATCCTCTACCCTCAACACTATTTCCCTCCCCCTTCCCCCTCCTAATTCTCTCTCTCTCTCTCAATGGGAGAGACTTGAGAGAGAGAGAGAGGGAGGCAGTGGGAGAGAGATACAGGAAGGGAGGGTGAAGGGTAGAGGGTAGAGGGTTTATTAAGGGTTAAGGCTCAGGGCTCAGGCTGGGCGTGGAGAGAGATAAAGGGAGGAGGAGTGAGAGAGAGACCGAGGGAGGAGAGGGGGTAGGATATCAAGATACTCTGAGAGAGAGAGGGAGGGAGGGAGGGAGATAGATATAAGGAGGGAGGGTTATGGGTACAAGGTAGATTGTTTAAGGGTTTATACATTTGCCATCCCACCGTTACATGAAACAAATATTTTTCACTATGACAATCTATTACACTTGTTTCAAATTATATCTACTATTAAATGACCATTTTATTTTTTTAAATGATATACTATAGTGAGAGCTGTGATATTTTATTTGAAACAAAAAATATTTATTTCACTTCTTTTATGAGTTATGAGACGGGAAGGGGATAGGAGAACAAGCACAATAAATCTCGTCACAACAGCTGATCATTGCAATCTAAGATGTGCATATTCCTAAATTTGAGTTAAAATTCATAAAACTCAGACAAAAGAGTGGAATATCCAAGTCTTGTCTTTCAAAGAAAGGATCTCCTTGAAAGTAGAATGGCTAAGATCCAAAAGACCTCTCAAATGATTTTTCCTACATCCTAATAGAAGAAGAGAGGAATCTCATAATTTAATTGGATGGTGTCTATAGTTTTAAATAAATCTATTTGAGACAAAAATCAAGGATTAGATGACTTAAATAAGGTGTAAAACGAAGTTTTTTCATTTAAAATGCAAAATTAGAAGGCAAAGAAACATAATATGAAACATTGAAGATGGAAAGAGGGAAAGAGGGAGGGAGGGAGAGAGATATGGGTAGAGGGTTAAACGAGAGGGTAGAGGGTTTAAGGGTTTAGAGTTTAAGGGTATGGAGGGGAGAGAGATAGAGGGAGTAAACCATGACATCCATAACAAATATACTCTAAACCAAGAAACCATATCTCTAATCACATGGAGATAACCTTACCAATGATGCATCCAAGTCACTGCCACCACTCCCATGACTGAACTATTGTACCAAGTTACTCATGGCATCATGACTACCATCCTCTTCATGAAGATCACTATACCTTAATTACCAAAGCTCCCACTGAACCATGATACCGAGTTATACATGGAAACAAGATAAACATCAAACCATCATTGTCAAAAGCATATGGAATTTCAAATATTTCCTCATGATTATAATTATCATAACATGTATTATGCCACAACTCTAAACTGCTAATCAAGAGTGTACCATGACATAATAACAAAACCATCTTACAACTAAGAATCCACTTAATTTCCAAATGCTCCCACTAAACCGTGATACTGAGCAATCCCATGGCATCATGATGCACATAATCAAAACCCCATTTTTGTCATAAGCTCACACCAAACCTATGAATCCAAGCTCTCAATGACCTCTGTAACAAACTTATTTTTTTCAAAATCAGCAATAGCAAAAATAATAAAAGCTCCCACTAAGCCAAAAAACCTCCAATCTTTTAAGAGAAAGGCATCCCAATACTCTACCGGCCAACCTCAGCTTTGATACCAAATGTTGAAAAATGAGGTGTTTTCTTCACTTAATACTCTATAAAACTTTAATATTGATGATCTAAGTAAGTCTTGTCTTTGTTACATATATTCTTTGTGGGTGATTATCTTGATTAATTCATTTTACTGTTGTAGAATGAAGAGAGAAGTTGATAGAAGAACTAGACAGGATATTAGAAAGATCACACAAGATGTACCATGGAGAAACCCTTTCAAAAAAAACTCCACAAAGAATTATTCTATTATTCAATCTCTGAATTATTCCATATTGAGGTGGATTCAGTGTCATAATCATCCATTTGTCCTTCAACCCGATCAATCAACACTTTAAGTCACCTGGAGTGATTTTTTAACTTGGTTTAGAATCCATTTCATCATCCTATTTGATCAATCCCATAATCTGAACAATAATTTTATATCATCAATCGATCCAATCCAATCCAATCATATCCCTCATCCAATCATCTAATCAATTGATCCTTCATCCAGCCTAATCAATCCTCTAATCATCATTTAGGTCATCCTTGCACTGCAACCTAGAGTGTAGCTTCACCCTAACTCATCTAGTAGTTTTTCACTTTCATGCCCATTCAAACCCGATTGCAAGCAAAGAAACTAATGGCTAAACAACAAGGTCAAGGTTCCAAGCCTAACATCCCTTAGGATCCCAATAATGACGCCTCATCACAATCCAATATCGATGTCTAGAACACTTCGTCGCCTAGAGATGAGAACATGGTTAATCAACCCGAAGTCACAGTTGAAAAGTACACTGGCAATCTCACTAATGTTCAAATGATGGATCGCCTCCTCAATGAGTGTGGGGAAAAAATACTTGTTGCCTTACTCTTAAAAGGAGTCAAACTGCCACCTAACTTTGACATCTCACAATATGCCAACACCTAATCTCTTCTAGCACCTCTAGATCCCGAGAATTCATAGAACATTATGGGAAATTCATATATCCCCAAGGTTCCACCCTTAGACAATTGGTATCAACTTGGGTTTGGGAATGTTGTACTTTATCAAGTTAGAAACACTCCTATGTTTTCAATCCTGGGAGCACAACTTGATCCAAACGACCCCCTTGCTTATGGTATGCCACAAAATATTCTGCCTCCCCCACCTGCCATGTCATCCCAGCAAGGTCTAACCCTTGTATCATCTGCACCACCTCTTCCACCCAATTAGCTAGGTCAACCGCCCCTCAACACTAGGGGCAATCCTCTTCTCACATTGCCGCCACCTCCAGGAGCTACATTTGCATCAAACCTACCAGCATCACCCTTCACATATCAACATCCACCCCAAGGCAATGCCCATGCATTCCAACAGCCTTCGATTAATCCATAATATTCTACTTCATTGCAAGTGCCACCGCAACACACTGTTGTCTTATCGCAAGCACCACCACAACATACCGCTACCACCATCCTTTCTCAACCACCTCACCAACAAACTCTGCAACAAAATATTCTAGTCCCGCAACAAAATATTCTATTCCCGAAACAACATATTTCCATTCCTACACAACCCCCTCATCAGACAACACAAGCTACATCATAACCTCAACAACAACCGCAAGGTTCCTTTATGTCGATCCCTCAATAGAAGCATATCCCATCTCACCCTATCTTTTAACAACCATCTCATCAACAACAACCACCCCAACATACTCAAGTTCCCACACAAATGCAACACAATCTTCTTACGTAATACCTTTATCATCTATCAAGCACATATGATGTCAATGCTAATCCATCAAATTCTAACCCCAATCCTATTCATCAGAATCCTTAACAATGACCATCCTACACCAACCCTTAGCAATCGCATTCCAATCCTCAGCACCAAGTCTCCAATCTGCAACCACCCCCATATACTACCTTGAAAACTAAATCTTGCTTATAATTACCAATCCAACCCATATTACACCTAGCAACAACTGCCCTACCAACATGGTGCTCCTTCCACTTCCTATTACCAATGACCACCATCATATCGACAAGGCACTTCCACCTCGTCATACTACCAAGCTCCTCCATAGTACTAACAAGGTGCTCCCTTCACCTCTTATTATCAGTAGTAACCTCCATATTATCAAGGGGCTTCCTCTTCTTATTATCAAAATCCATCATCATACTATCAATCTTACGTCAATCCACAACCATAGTCTTCCTATACCAATCAATATTAGCAGACACCCCCATATACACCTCCACCAACATACAATCAAATTGTGTTAGCCCTAATTGGGAAGAAGTCAAAGATGCATTAAAAGACTTAAAAGAAGGAACTGGCAAGCAATCCTTAAAATTTGAAGACATTTGTCCCTATCCCTTCAATCCCTCAATCTAATTAGTTCATTTTCCCAAGCATTTTGAGATGCCAAAATTTGATAAGTACAAAGGAACTAAAGATCCTAAGACCCATCTTCAGGAGTTCTATTCCCATTGTCAAGAGGTCCAACACAACGATAATTGTCTCCTATGATTATTTCCAAGGAGTCTAACAAGGATAGCTCTTGAGTGGTTTATGGGTCTTCAAAATGGATCCATCAAGTCTTTTGTAGATCTTTTGAAAAAAAAATTCTCCCACTTCTCCTTAAATTTAGAGAATGATGTCGATACTTTGGATCTTCTGAAGCAGAAGCAACGTGAGGGAGAAAATTTTGCAAGCTACCTTCAAAGGTGGTGTGCTTTGGATGGTCGAATGAAATCCCCACTTAGAGAAAAAGGCATGATCACCCTTTTCGTTGAGAACTCTCACCTAGACATGGCACACAATTTGAAGCTTCACTATGTCACAACCTTCACAAAGATAGTAGAGAAGGGTCATATCCTTGAAAGAGCCCTTATTTCTAAAGGGCTGGTCAAAATTTATAATCCTGATAAGGAGAAGTCATTTGAGGATAAACCTCGCTACTGGAACAAGAATAAGAATGTAGTGAGTGATGGTTTCACTGACACCAAACATGTTTAAGTAGCTAACACATCTCAGAGACAACAACATGTCTCTAATCAACCATCCATTCCTAATGCCATATTAGTGCCATAGAGGGCACCTCATTCTCTCCAAAAATATAATCAAAATAATCAAGGGAACAACAAGTGTTAGTTCACTCAATTAGGAGAACCCTTAAGTGCCATGTTCAATAGGCTTCTTTAGGCTAATTACCCGATCATGTATCCCATAACCAAGCCTCTCGATGAGTCCAAGCCCAAGCCAGCTTGCTATAAAGAAAATGAGTATTTTAATTTCCACAAAATCAAAAGGAATTCATTAAATAAGTGTCAAGGCTTAAAAACCTACATCTAGGATCTTATAGATCAGGGTGATATACATGTGGATGCCAACCAGGCTTCATCGTCCAATGCTCAACTTCAAATATATCAAAATTCCTTCCCAAAGCATAACCAAGGAGCTAGCACATCAAGTGATAATCTTGGATCCAGTAACAACAATAATTAAGGTAATAGTAAAAATAAAATTAGTTACAAAAATGTGCCATTTAATTATGAGGGTATCATCATGCACATTGAGCAAGCAGAACCACGTGTGTCTATGATACGTGTGAAAGGAAAATACCCACAGCGTGTTGTTACTACCTACTGCACTCGCATCACTATCCCTAGAGCCTCTAAATCTGCCCAGCCACCTCATGTAAGCTCCCAATATAACATTCTTGATCATCTAGGAAAGACCCCTGCCCAAATATCCATTTTGGATTTTCTCAAGTATTCTCCTATGCACCAAGAAATCTTAACCAAAGCACTATAGGATACACATGTCCCCAATGACATAGATCCTACACAATTCCAAGCATTGGTAGGACATCTCTCAACCACTTATTATCTAGGATTTAGTTAGAATGAAATGACTTGTATTGATTCCAACCATAACCGCTCCCTCCATCTTGAGGTCCTCATAGCCTGACATAAGGTGAAAAGGGTCTTGGTAGATAATGGCTCTGCCCTGAATCTATGCACATTAAAGTTCATAAAGCAGGTAGGCTATACCCACGCTGACTTAAATAATCAAGTCATCACTATTAAGGCATATGATAATGCAAAGCATGATTCCAAGGGGACAATTTTTCTTCCAATGATCAATGACTCCAAAGAACTCCCTAGTTAAGGGTTAATGGTTTAGGGTTTAGGGTTATGAGTAGTGATGGAACTTCAAAGTTTTGTTCTATGTGTTCTATTTTATAAAAACAACACATATGGACTAATAGTTGAACACAAAAAATCTATTTGTTGTTATAAAAACAACACATAATGATTTAAAATACAACTTATATTGAACAAAAATGGACCAATAGTTGAACACTAAAACTTTTTGAAAATCCTTCACATTTAATGGGAAAATACATGTTATTTATTTTGCTCACCTTTTATATTTGTGATAGGACAAACTATTAATATAAAATTATCCAATGCTTGTATTGATGGAACTTCAAATTTTGTTCCTAATGTTTCACTCATGCCCTGCCTTATGTCACTGGTCTTTCATGGTGTTGGAAAATTTCTTAGGGTTGGGGTTTTAGCTTTGTCTTCATCTTAAACCCTTGTGTTCACCTAATGCCTTGGTCAGGATCTATTTCGCTGTTACCTTTTTTTGAAGTGTTTTAAAAACATCTTATGCCCCATCGTTTCGTCTAGGCTTGGTCCCTTTGGTCTTAATATTTTATTTCCTCCGTAGGTTTTATTTTCCTGGTTGGCCCTGTGCTGAACGGTTTAAAAAAAACATATGTCGTTGTTTTGCATCCGCCTAGTAATGTCCCCTTGCCCTTTAATGAATGTTTTATTTTTCAAAAGGATGAAATTTGTGCTGCCGTCAATCAAAATGCCTTCAAGATCAACGGTTGCCCGCCATCCCGTGATCGGGAATTGTAGGATGGTGATATCGAGGGCGGGAGACACGTGTCCCATCTGGGGATCAAATTTGTGTGACTATTCATCAACTATCCTTTGATCTGAGTCATTCCCTGCCATCTCGCGATGGTGCTTTGGTTGATTGCGAAATCACAGGTGACAGCCACATGGACTGTACAAGGTGGGGCTCAAAGAAATTTTTGTGGGATATATTTTAAATGTTTCATTGCTTCCAAAGCAAAACATTTAAAATGAAATATTTGACAAGGCTGGGGGAAAATTCATTAAAAATGAGCAAAAGCGGCGAAATTAGGGCAACTAGTGATTTTAATGGTATATTAAAAAAAAAATCATATTTTCATAGTTGAATACATTCAAAATATTTTTAATATATTTCTAATTTAAAAAATATATTGTTTAATTTTTTAAATATATTTTTTTTCAAAAATATATTTTTATTTTTTTAAAAATATATTATACATACAAAATTACATAATCAATAATAAATAATAGATTTTGGTGAATATATCTAGGTATGTTAATATATGCTTGAAAACTAATTTTAATTAAAAAACTTACTAACATCATTAAAAGGTAAGTTTATAATTATAAAAATTTAACATTAGAATTATCTAACATTTGAAATAGAAAATTTAAATATTATATTATAATAGTTTATAATTTACTTATATAGTATTTTGGATAATAGAAACAATTTTGATTGATTTAATATTTTCTAAGTTTATTATTGAATTTAAATCTTATAAATATAATTATATATCTTTAATCAATATTACAATTTAAAAATAATAATGAATATTGAACATCTTAGATTTTAGTATAACTTAAATATTAAAAAAATTAATGTATAAGTTTATAAAATATAATATATATTTTTTTTTAAATAAAGATTTAAAGATTATTATATATGTATATTTAAAGATCCATAGAATTATATTTTTAACTATGAAATTAATATGATTAATTTCATTTATAATGTTATCTTATCTTATCCTTTTAACAACTTTTTGGTATCCTACATAATTTGTTTTCTATAAGTATCATGTTGTATACTCTTTATATGGAAGGTAGTGTTTTTTCATGGAGCTTAATAAGTTTTAATAATTTTTAGTCATTTTAAAGATTTTTATTTTTTTCTAAAGATAGGTATATTTAGACTTTTGATGGCTTATGTACAATTATGCATATTCTTTTATTTATTATATTTTTTGCAATATCATGTTATTATTGATTAATCGCATTATTTGTTTGTCATTTTTATTTGTTTTGTTGAAAAATATTTTATCTTTACTTTACATCTATGATAATTTCAAAATATCAAATTTTAAAAAATTATAAAAATATATTTTTATTAATCTCTTTGAAGCACGAGGTCCTAATCTTTTGTAGATTAATAACTATCTAAATAGCTATTTTTACCTTTTATTTCTATAAATGTGTCTCATGTCCGTATTGAAATTTATGAGATGTGTATGTAATTCTTAACACAACACTCTTAGAGATTAGGATTTATTTTCACATTTATCTATTTTCTTACTGTTCCTAATAGTGGCTCCCAATATTGTGCTCCTTGCATGATACATTTATAAAATGCACTTGGTAATGTAGTATGTGGTTGAAATATTAGAGTAACAATAAATGGTTCTTTTCATTTCCCTTGGCACATGACAATACTTTTACTCATGTTAAATTTTTTATTTTCTTACACTTTCTATTTTCATGGTTTTCATGTTGTCAAATTTTCATACATTTCTTAGTCTTTAAAAAAAAAAAAAACGAAGGTTCTATTAGTGTCCCCAATCTTGCTAAAAATCATGTATAGAGAGAGTACAATATATAAACTATTAATTATAGAGTATAACAACAAATGAATTTAAAACTACTACATAGAAACAAGGTTTAGAATACCAAAATAGAGATACCATTCTCCTACAAATACTATGTATAGAAACCCTAATGTGAGCCACAATGCTTTCACTCCCTCGTGCACTCTCCCACACTCTCCCACTCTCTCCCTCTTCTCACACCCCCTCCCACTCTCTCTCCTATACTCTCCTCCTCATTCCTCCCACTCTCCCACTCTCTCTCCCATTCTCTCTGCACTTCTCTCCCACTCTCTCCCACCTCTTCCTACCTCCCACTCTCCCTCTCACTCCTCTTTCCTCCCTCCCTCCATCTCTCTCCCATGTCTCTCTCCCACCTTCTCCCACACTCTCCCACCCTCTCTCCCACCCTATTGAAACACTAATGAAAATGGTCAGTGGTATTGTGGAAGATGTGATAAAACTTTCCCTAAATGTGATTATAAATATATACTTCAATTCAAAGTGCAAGACCATACTTCATTCACTTGGATTACAACTTTTGAAGAAGTGGCAGAAGAAATTATGGGTGTAACAACAAAAGAATTGAACATTTTGAAGCATGAAAAACAAGATGATGTTAAGTTTTCACACATTATACAAAAGGTCCTTTTGAACAGATACATATTTAAACTTCAAGTGAAAAAAGAGACTTATATACTTGAACAAAGGATTAAATGCACAGTCATAAAAACAACAAAGTTTGATTATTCATCTAAGAGAAAAGCTTTATTAGACTCAATTGCAAGGCTATAGGTTTCATAACATTCAAATTCTTGAATGTATATAATGTTAACAATGTATTCAAACATTTGAAAAAAAAATAGTGGATATATCTAAGTTAGTTAATGCCATTTCATCATGATATACTTCTTTGATGCTGTAAATACTAAATCTAATGATTGATGAACATTTCTGCTTTTAAATTTATTGTTCTTGGTTGATTGTTGTTATAGACAAGTTGGTATGATTTCAAATTTCAATGTGTACCCTTATATATGGGAATTTAGATAAACAATGACACAAACAAGAATGAAATCAAATTGATTGCTTTCCAAATTCATATTCATGAAAATGTAAGCATTTTTTCAAGTCAATAGGCATCTTGATAAAGATAACTCTCAACGTGTTTTACATATATTATTAATTAATATAGGTATGCTAGTTAATTAAATTATTAACTATATTTGATTTGTATTATATATTGGATTGTTAAAAGATGTAAAAATCTTAATACTAAATATATAGGAAAATGGTTAACAAATTACATATTTTTCAAACAATAAAATATAGTGTGTAATTTAAAATACAAATTATATAATTCTTAAAATATTTATATTATTATTTATTGAATATTTTATAGAATTTAAACTAAAAAATTAGCCTCCCCCTCTCACTCTCCCTCTCTCCCCCTCTCTACATATATCTCCCTCTTCCCCATCTTCTATCTGTCCCTCCTCTACATATCTATCTCCCTTTCTCCCTCCCTCTCTCTATCTCTCTCCTTCTCTCCCTGATCTCTTGCTCCCTCCCTATACCCCTATCTATCTTCATATCTCAACCTATTTGTCTCTTTATCTTCCCATATATCTCTATGTCTATGTCTTTCTCTTCCCATTTATCTATCTCTCCCTCTCTCTTTCTCTCTCTCTATCTCCCCCTATTTCTATCTCCCTCTCCATCTCTATTTGTCTTTCTTTACTTATCTCTCTCTCTCTCTCTCTTGCCCCTCTCTCTATATCTCCCTATATCTCTATCTTTCCATCTCTCTCTCTCTCTCTCTCTGTATATATATATATATATATATATATCTCCCTATCTCTCTATATATTTATTTCTCCCTCTATCTCTCTCTATATCTCTATCTATTTTTATCCCTTTTCCTCTCTCATTCTATATTCATCTCTACCTCTATCTATAGGGAGAGATACAAAGGTGAAGCATTGGACCTTCCCAAAGATCCACCAATCTCAACACTACTCCCAACTATTTTGAGCATTTATGTACATACTGTATGGTAGATTAGGAGGCATGTGTCAAAGCTCATATTTATTGATGCAAAATAGGCCAAAGTCACAAATTTGACATAGATTTAGTTATACTTTTGTACAAAATTTCAAGTGCCACATAGAGCAAAGATATTCCACTTTTTTATATCACGTCATCAAATTTGGCACTTCATCAAGATTTGTATCTTCATCAACATTAACAAAAGCAAAGGTATGTACTTGAATCCCTTGCATTTAAAATTTTCTATATATATAAGTATTTTAATATTTTCCCTCAAATCCATAATATATATATTAGTGTGTATTTATTTAATTCAATAAAGAATTAACCTAAGTAACACATTAAAAATTCTAAGGACTTGTGCTTGGAAAAAATGCATAACAAATTTATTTGTTGGATGTCGTGTTGTATAGTTTAGAAAAGCTCAAAATATGAATAGGATTTTAAGGCCATATATTATGGTAGCTTACAATGCAAAAGAAGGAAGGAAATCTATTATCAATTTTAATCTACAATTTAATACCATATGAAAAACCACATGTAGTATTATCTAAAATTAATTCTTGACATATTAATATTATAAAATACACTTGCCATTCAATAAACTTCTACCAAGAAAGAAACCCTAAGTGAACATTAATTGAACACTAATTGTAGATTCATAACTCTAATCATAACCCTAAGCGAACACTAATCCTAATCAAACCCTAACCGTAGCCTTAAAGTTATCATATAATCTAATTCTCTCTTATCTAAATTTGGGTTGAATTATTTTTTGTTTATTTTTAATTGCATATATTTTTTGTTTATTAGATCTTATTTTATGAATATATGTAAATATAATTTTACTTCTACATTCATTCTATGCCCATTTTTTTCATGATATTTTAATATTCATTTTCTGGAATATTAGATCAATCTCACACATATAAATATGAAACCTCAAAATTTTAAAATTGAATTCTACCCAAAACATAGAAACACAATTGAACAAATTCTCAAAAGAAGAATGACATCATTAAATTTTCATTCAAAATTCACTCAAATCCACATAAGGAGAGAAAAGATATTAGAATTATACGTTTATTCATGCTTATGAGTTATATCTGCATACAATTTAAGATAATTTGCATATATTCATCCAAAACTCAAAACAATCTATCTATTCTATTCTGTCTGCTTGGGGTTTTAACAGCCAATGGCACCACATATATCACTTCCTCATCAGAGGACATATATCTTTCTACCCATATATTCAACTTAAAACCTAGCTATAGCTTTCATCAGTTCTCTCCCTACAAATGAGCCTTGAATTCCCTTTTATATAACAAGAGAGCAACAAGCTTCGGGCTTAAATGTAATTTCACCACAAATTTTCATTTGAACAAAATCTCCATTGCATTTGACTTTCATTTCAAAACTTCCCACACGTTGAATCTGCAAAACATAGTGGCGCATGAATTGGGGAAAGCTAAAAGAATATGAGACAACAAATTGTCATCAATATCCCCTTGTCGCTAGGCAACCAAATTGCCCGCCACACCACAGCAACTTCTTGTTTACCTGCCACTGTGCCCTTACCAACACTCAGACCCCAATATACATGCCTGCTTCTAGTTGTTGCCCAATACAATAGACCCTCAGCCTCCTCTTCTTTCTTGTCCTTTTCCAATATGGTTCTGGTCCATCCACTTGAGGTTTTAACAGTTGGTGTGCCCACAGATATCATTTCCTCATCAGAGGGTAGACTATGATTGAAGTGACTTAAATACTGATAGTAGTCCGAGTCGGTCTCGGTTGCATCATCAGAAGTGTTGCTCGTAAGGTTAATGGGCGAGTGTTGGCCGCATCCAGAGCACACCGACTGCTTGCCTTTGTCATCTACCAGTTGAGCAGCAATGTCTTGCAATTGCAACCTTCTACTGCAACCAAAGTAGTAGAAGGTTGCAATTCCAGGACATTGCTACTCAACCAAAGCACCTTCCTGAATAGTAGGACTGAGCTTTTGTTAGCTCAAATGAACAGACCTCCTTACTGACTTACTCATTTTCTCTTCTCAAACAAGCACTCAAACTTGATTAGACTCAGCCCACAAAGTGCTCTAACTGCTACAAGAATGACACTATTAGTAGTTAATTCCTCTTATATTTATTGTGCGAGGTAATGGCAACCTTCATCAATGCTAGTAAATATGCAAGTGCAAACATGGCAATTTGGCGATGTATGTACTGTCACCATTTAACTAGAGCTGGATGAGAATCCAAAGATCACCCCTTCGTGATTGCCAACAACAACATCTTCACACAGATTGAAATCTACGTGACTACACAAGTAAGGAATAACTCATTAATGCTTCACCAACCTTCATCTTCCTCCTAAGAGCTAGCAAGGAATAGCAGAGATTTACATTAGCTTTTGATCTTGGTTGTCCATCTAAAACCACAGGTTATGAGCTCAATAGTGGAGATTGGGCCCCACATTCCATATAGGACATACATATTCCTTTTGCTGACCTCACGCCAACTAACAGGGTGACACCTTAGGTCTGCAAGTTGGCAGGGTACGATCGAAATCTTCTCCCATATCTTCGAATCTAGAAAACCTACACATTGCACGGTTAGTATTTAATGAAAGGATTTGGCTAAGTCGTCGGCGACATGACCACTGGAGTTAATGGCTTAGGCTTACGTCACTGGATTAAAATTAAAACCCAACTTTGATTTTAATACTTTATTTCCTCCATAGGGTTTTATTTCCTAAGTCTCGGTTGGCCCCGTTAAATTTGTATCCCAACCCTAACAAGAACAAATGATTAAGCTAAGGATTGCATTTGTTATTTATAACTTTAGTTCTAGAAATTCTTAATTACCAATTCTTATTTGTGCATTTGTATATGAATCCAATTGAATGCCTTTCCATATCGTTATAGAAAATTTTATTATTGCAACCTAACTCTAACCTAATTAAACCTTGACCCTAGCAGTTGAACTGCATTATTATAACCCTAACTCTAACACTAGTGGTTGTATGCGTAACCTAGGTATTGTTGAAACCTAACCTAATTGTATCAAAACCCTAGAGAACTCTAATTGAACCCTAACCCTAAAATAGACAATAACCCTTTCCTTAATTGAACCCTAACTCAATCCTAGCCCTAATTTAAGACTAACCTTAACCCTAACCATAATTAAACCCTTATTCAATTATAACCCTAATTGATCCCTAACCCAAATTGAATACTAATTGAGCCTTAACCCTAAGTGAATAGAAACCTTAATTAAACTCCAACCATAATCCTATTTGAATTTTGACCCTAATCATAACCATAATTCAACCCTAACCTTAATTGAACCCTAACCCTAAACATGAGTTCAATTAAGTTTAAGGTTCAAATAAGGTTAGACTTTAATTAAAATTAGTTATAGGATTCAATTAGGATTAGGGTTGGGGTTGGGGGTAAAGATTAAGGTTCTATGATAGAGCTTGGGGTTAGTGTTAGGGTTCAATTGGGGCAAGGGTTAGTATTAGGGTTAGGGTTATGGTTCAATTAGGGTTTCATTAATGTTAGTTTTAGAATCATAGTTATGTTTAGGGTTGGATATAAAATTAGAGTTAGGTTTGAAGTTAATTAGTGTTAGTTTTAGGGTTGGGGTTATGGTTAGACTTATAATTAATGTTAGTATTGGGATTAGATTCTATCACTTTAATAAACATAATCTTCTATAAATTTATTCAATAAAAAGGTTTAAGTTATGAATGTTATAATATAAAAAATAAATGTGTTTTCAATGTTTATTTGTCAGTTTAAAAGATGTGCCAATAATGTTGCAATCACTAATGATTAATTTTTTCTTGATGGTTAAAATAGATTGGTAAAGTAAATTTATCTATAATAAGTAAATTTATCATTGATTTTTTCTTGATAAGTAAATCAATATTTCATAAATTTATCTATAATTCTTATTTATTTTTTTCTTAATTATATTAAATTATATTTTATTAAATTGTTAAAAAATTTAAGTTGTAGAAATAATTTTATGTGTTTTTATAATTAACTTGATATTGTGTATAAAAGGTTTAAAGTTATGAATGTTATAATATAAAAAAATTAATTTGTTTTCAAGTTTATTTGTTAGTTTGATGTGAGAATAATGTTGCATAGTAATGATTAAATTTTTCTTGATTGGTTAAGTGATATTGTGAAATTATTCTATGTTAATTTAATGTTATCAATGCTATATAATATAAAGATAAATATTTCTAATATATTTTTAATGCATCTTTATATTTTATAAACAAACATCTAAAATAAAAATGTGATTGTAAAAAAAATACAACTTAATGAGTGAACATACATTTAAAGTTAAAAGTGAAATTATAAAACAAATTGTAAATCTATTTTATTTTTCTTCTATAAATATAATTTTTTAATTTGTCGTCTGCCTAGTAATGCCCACTTCTCCTTTTAATGAATCTTTTATTTTGCAAGGGTTGATTTAGTGTTGTCGTTGATCTATTTCCTATAGATATCAATAGTGCCCGCCATCCCGTGATCGAGAATTGAAGGATCGCGAAATCATGAGCGGCGCCACGTGTCCTATCCGAGGGATCAAATTTGAGCTATCACTGACCAACTACCATTTGATCTGAGTGTTCCCCGCCATCCCGCGATGGTGCTTGGGTTGATTGCGAAATCATGGGCGAGCACCACGTGTCTCATCCGATGAAGCCTAAAGAGTAAAGGAAACACTAGCCGAGTTTAAATGTATTAAGGGGCGGATTACTAAAGTGTTCTCCACACACACATGTTCTAAATCGACAGATATGTTATAATCTCGTTGGAAAAGTTTCTCGAAGGTTAACGACATGGCTGGCGACTGTGTTAAAGGAACGAGATCAATGGCACTCGCTATCTCGCGATCAAGGATTACAGGGATCGCGATATCACTGGTCACCGATGCCCTCTAAAGGATAAAAATATGTGACCATTGATGGCGTCTCTTGCCAAAGAGATTGGCCAGTGCCCTCCATCATGATTAAAATTTTGGGATCCCGAGGATGTCATCGGGTGCCTACCATATTAATACTCATCCAATGAAGCCTAAGGAGTGAAGAAAGTGTTCGCCAGTTTTAAATGTATTACGAGGCGGATTAATAATACGCTTGTAAGATGCACGTGTTTTATTTCAATGCAGATGTTATGATTTTAAGGGAAAAGCTGCTCGACAGTTAAAGGAAGGGATGGTGACCATTTTTGAAGGAGCAAGATTTATGGTAAAAAGATCGACAGTGCTCGCCATCTCACGATGGTAAATCAAAGGACTGTGATATCACGGGAAACCGCCACATGGCATTCCTTCCTTAGCCTGTTTTGAAGATGCTCGTCGATGATTTGATCAAACTAAAGGATCAACAACTCAAATTTAAATATGTATTAAATTATGGTTGGAGCCCTTCGTACAGCACACGAGTGGGCTTTAATGGTGGATGAGACATCTATTGGCAGGATTTGATCGACATACAATCAATTTACTCATCTCATTTGTATCACAAAGCATCCAAGTATTTCGTGAAAACAGTTTCAGAGCCAAAGGTGAAATTGTGAACAGTTGTAGCCAGAAATTGGAGTTTGTGCGAAAAAGGCTGTCAATTAATTTTCTTTGTTTCCCAGTCATTTTGCACCTAAATTTGGGAAGGGGGGAGGGTCTGCTATGCTTGTCACTGAGTTCATTAAAATATTTTCTTAGGGCTATTGTTTAATCATAAATTGTGAGGAATTGTCATATTTTTACTCTGTAATTTCCTATCTCTACTTAGTCATAGCCACTTGAAGTGTAACATTGTAGTGAGGCCCTAGTTTGTCTAAAATGGCACCAACTAAGTAGCACTCTGGCCACATTGAGTATTTAAAAAGAAACTTGTACAATGATTTCCTAGATCAATTTCCATTATCAACAAATGAGAGAAGGAAAGGTTTGGTGTTGATGCGAGGGAAAATCCTAGGGGAGGGGTTGGTGTGTAAAAATTCCAACATTGTTGATGCTAGGGTTCCACTCACAGGCTTAGAAATGTTTAGATTATTGTATGGACAGAGGAATTTTCCACATCTTTTTTCAAATGGATGGATGTACGACATGGGAAAGCTGGTTGTTCCAAATGTGTTCCTTGATGTGGACTTACTTAGAGAAGTGGCCAAAAGATATGACCCTATCACACGGGTAATCAGAGATAATGATGGAGGGGTTCTATTATAAATTAACAGAGATGTTATCCAACAAAATTTTGATTTGAGTGAGCCAAGTGATAACTTGGTTCCTATTAATCTTGAAGAAATGAAGTAAGAGTATACAAAATTGAAATCTCTTTTTAGGGTTAAGCTGCTTCCACCTCATCTGGTTAAGGCAGGGCATTCACAATTTCACATCAACCCTAGTGACTAGGCACCCTTCAAATTGAATTGTTTTGAAAAGCCTTTCCTGGCTACTTTCTATTCACTATGTCAGATTTTGGGTTTCAGCCCTGGTGCAGTAATGCCGATTGCATACATGTTCATGGGGGTGCAAATACAACACCCTACCTTCTCTGTAACATATGACTTTGCTTCTTTTTTGGTGGAGAGGATACATGAAGGACTGTCGAAGCTGCAAAATGGTGATACCGGTACTCAATTCTTTTGGTATTCCATGTTGATGCATATGTTCTTGTTTAGGAATGTTGATTTCTTTGCTAAGAAGATGAACTTAAGACAATTAGTTAATGGACAAAGATTGCCAGTACAGATATGGGCTGCAGATTTGTCCTGTAATAAGGAAAGCACCAGTTATGTGTAATTTGATATTTGTTTTGTTGCAAGATTGAGGGCTAGATTGATGGTAAATGTACCTAGGATCCCTGAGGAATTGCATGATTTCCTTAGGCCAAAAGAGAGGAAACCAAAATTGAGGGTTTTACATAACTAGGGTGACATTATCCCATATCCAGTCAGCACTATCCTAAGAATATATGGATTTCAAGGAACCCCTCACATACTACCATACAATGTGCCATCGATACTAGGGTTTGCAAGAGTTATGTGGCAGATGGGGTGTATTCATGAAGATAACCTAACTGGAAAGGGGAAGGGAACATTATTCCCTGATTATATAGTAGTTTCTAACTTTGCATTTTCAAAGGGAAGCTGGACACATTTTGACAAATTCTTTGTTGATTACCATTTGAGATTTGGTCCAAGGCGACACCATGATCCTGAAAGTTTCTTTTATCTTTTTAGACAAAGAAT
Organism: Sequoia sempervirens; assembly: GCA_007258455.2. NCBI lineage: Eukaryota > Viridiplantae > Streptophyta > Pinopsida > Cupressales > Cupressaceae > Sequoia > Sequoia sempervirens. The sequence goes on from VDFB02065348.1 coordinate 58,000, forward strand.
AAAAGGTGGAGAATTTGCACATGAGTTCAATTTCCCCGAGGACCTGATCAGGAATGAATTTGATTTAAATAGACAGGAATTGAACAAGGAAAAGTGGATAGCTTATAGTAAGCTACTGGATATTGTGCATGAAATGGATCCGATGTATGATCCATTGATGGAATTCACTCCATACCACAAGAGAATTGATTTTTTAATGAAGAATTTCAAGGAGATAATGGACACCTTGAACACCAAAAGGATAAATTTATGGATAAGTCTGGACATGCAAGGACAAAGTGATATTCCAATTGAAATAAGGCCAGTATATCAGCCTACAGAAAGGTGGCCCATCTATAGGAGGAAAAGGGATACTGACAGTGATGAGGAAGAAGTAGACAGAAACGGGAAGAAAATAATGAAGGCGCCTTCACTTGAGCTGAGCCCAAAATTTAAAAGTACACGGGGCTGTCCAAAATCATTAATTAGATCTTCACCCGAGCTGATCCCCCATCACCACCACCTGAGCCAAGCCCTAAGAGGCAAAGAACTGATCAACTACCTGAGGATCTCACAGATGAAATTATTGTTATTGATCAAGACATGCAGGTTGGTATGTCATCCCCTCCTAGGTCAGCTGAATTGGTTCTATCTAATTTGGATATGAAGGGTAAGAGTGTGCAAGATGCAAGAATGGAGGCTTGCAAGGAGTTCTTAGATGACAATGCATTTGTAAAGACTCCTGTATTCTTGCAATTGGCATGGAGGATGAAATTTGAGGAATATCAAAATAAATGCAAGGAGAGAAGAGAACTAAGGCTTGATAGGTCAAATCAAGAGAATGATGAAGAAGTGAAAGCTAAACTAATGGAAGAGTTCAAAAACATCACTCCTAAAGAAGGAAGACAACTAGTGAATCAGGCTGTTGTTTTAAATTTGCCTGAATGGGACATCGCAGATGCAGTGACTTTCAATGCCATTATAAAGTCCAAGAATCCTTTTCAGGATTCTGAAGAAGAAGTTAAGGAAACATTACAAAACTCTACCTTTAGTGAAGAATATGAGACCTTGCAATTTGGGCATTGGCTCCACAAGAAGAAAGCCAAACATTGCTGATATTAATCCAAATTTCAAAGGAGGATTAATAATAAAGAGGGCTTTAGAGACTACAACAACCGAAGCCACTAGTTTAACTGTGAATGTGGCTAAGTTGGCCCAAAAGACTGCTGAAAGGGAGGAGGCTAAAAGAAAGAGCCTAATGGAGAAGTATAACATTTTAATTGAAGATTATAGTAAAATGCAATAGAGGAATGTTGAGCTGCAAACTGAAGTAGAAAGGTTCAAGTATAGACATACTGGGGAAACATCCAATGCTCCAGGAACCATCACATCACCTCCCAAAGCAGGTTCAATGCCTCCTGCTTCTCCAAATGTTTCTACACTAGGGTATCCCATTCAAAATCCTACTCTTACCCCTCCTCTAGAACAAGTTGATGAAGAAACAGAGTGCTCTGTTGATCCAACAAAGAGGCAGCTCATGCAGAAAATTGACCAATTACGGACATCACTAAGTGTAAAAGAGGAGGGTTTTCTTTCAAAAGAAAAAGAAATTGTTACTCTTGTTTTAGAGCATTTAAATGAAAAGGTGGATAATAAACTTCCCTCTATACATTCTTTGTATTCTTTGCTATTTGAAGCAATAAATAATATTGATAGAGATCAGGGGATAGTGATTCCAATAATTCAGAATTGGATCCCTAGGGAAAATAATCTAGATGTTATGAATAAAGCCTCAAGATTTGATGTAAATAACAGGTCCCAATCATTGAAGCCTACTTATATATTAGTTAAATCTTTGCTAAGTTTTCAGACCTTACCAGATGATCTAAGTAGGAAGATTAGGGAATTGGTAAAGAACTTCAATGATTGGGCTAACACACTGTTACCTTATATAACTGATGAGCAGGGGGAAATCAGAACACTCCAACAATGGCAGGATCAAGCAAGTAAAGCCATCTATAATCAAATTAAAATAATTTGTGATGACTCAGATTATGATTTGTTGGTAAATTGTATGGATAAGATTATTGGTACCGACTCATTTTTGGAATCTTTTGAAAGAGATGTTAATCAGGTAGCAGTAAAGTATTTTCCTTATAGTACAAAGGTAAAAGAGGTGATTAATTTTGACTGGCCAACTGACGAAGAATACCAGAGGTGGGTGGCTAAGTATTTGAATGATGATAAGTAAAAAGAGTGGGCTACCGACAGGTGGAAAATCAAATGTTGTGGTTACAACATTTCTAGTTTTGTATGGATGACTTTCTTGGCATGGGTTTCCTGTGGTTTTTTGTTATTGCATCAACCTTCCTCCGCCGACATGATGAACGAGAATATGCTCCAGGATGATTGTTGTTGTAACAATTTTTGAACAAGAATATTTTTCAAGGTGGTGGCTATTGTAACAAATTTTGGAATATCACCAGGTGCTCCAATTGACTGCTGATAGGTGTACTTTCTGGCCCGGTGCTTGTTTGCTCCTTCATTTTCTATAAGAAGGATTTCAAGGTCAAAAGTACAGGTTAACAAGTTAGATAATTTTTGTCGAGTCTAGGTGAAGTTGCAGAGCAAATTGTAAATTCTGATGGTTTTAGAGAAATGCAATTTAGGTTTTGACTCATTATGTAACAGGTTTTGAGTTCATTGAGATTTAATGTTGTATAATAGTACTAGCATTTGAGTTGAAATGAAAATTAGAGCTCATGTCTCTCCATTGTACATGCATATCTGAACTTTCAATGAAATAACTAAGGGTTATTTTATCCATCTCACCATTCTGGTGTGTATGATTCTATTTTAGCTTTAATTCAAGGAATTAATCAAAATGCTTGAATGGGATTATAGGTGGATATGTGATGTATAAGGATTTGATAATTAGTCCTGGGTTAGAATGCATACTGATGAAATTGTAATGCAATATTGTCAGGGATCTTATATGTGATGTATTAAATCTATTATAAACCTCTAGATGCTTATGAATTTGACTCCTCCAATGGATATATGGCACTGATTTAAGTTGTAATTATTCATGTAGTTCAGTATTTGTTTGTCTTTGCCTAGAGCTTGCTACAAATTGCAAATCATTGACTATCTTATACAATGGATTGTGTTTAGTTATCTAGCAGCTCTAAATAGTTGATATTGTCTATGAATAGCCAATTCTAGTTGATATTATCTTATGGTGTTGAGCTGTGGTGGGGTCGCCGCTATTGTTAATGTTGTTTCTAATAAATTAACCAATGGTGTTGAGGTTGTAAACACTTTAGGGATCACCCTCTGGTCTTGTGAGCACGAAGTGTACGAGGCTTTTAAAGGTCCTGGTCGGTTAGTCTAGGTCGCCGAGTTGCCTTGATTGTAGTGGCAATTCCATGGGTAGATTAGAAGACAAACCTAGTTACATTGTAAAAGAACCAACATACACGTCAACCACTGAACAACCACCTGTACAACTAAATTTTTAATCTTTTATGATCACATGAAACATAAAACACACTAATTTCAAGGTTGTTAACATCACTATTGAAATGTTTTAATTTTTGACCTTTCAAACATTAAAAAGTACATCATTAAATTAATTATGTAATGGCATAAAAATTAAAAACATCATGAATTAATTATGTAACCACATAAGTCAAATATAATTCTATCAAGAAATTAATATCAAATAGATAATATAATCGCATAACTTCTACATTTCAATGTCATTGATCTTCTTCTTCATCCAACTCTTTGTCTGTATCATCATCCAACTCTTTTGTCTATATCATCAGGTCAGATTAGACATTGCGGGATTGGTCTTATCATCATCATGCGTCATGGGTATCGGTTTTGATAATGCCATCATCCACAAGGATATCATCTTCATGAACATTAACTCCTACATCATCATGATCTAGTTCCTCCTCTTTGACATCTTCGTCAGGGACATCATCAACTAATGGTTGATCCTGATCATCATCTACATCATCTTCTAGTTCTTCGGTATCTTCTTCTTCCACCACATTATACTTTACCGGCCTTCCTCTTGGATCATGTCTAACAACAAATGACCAACCCGGTTTACCTAAAACCTCTGAGTAAAATACCTGCTCACATTAGCTTGGAAGAACATGGGGCTCATTTCTAGCTTGCTCAATCAACCTTGTATTAACCATGGTAAATCCATTATCATGTTCAACAATAGTTCTCAGGGATCATTCTCATTCAATGAAACCAGCCTATACCATGGAATGACGAACGAAAGAGTAATCTGAAGGACCAAAGTCCACTGCTCAAGTATATCATCTAAAATCCTATAGTATTGATTTTCTAAGACTCTTGGATGTATGTCGCTTCTAGTTGAAACATTAGTCACCTGAAAAAATGCAGTTATACCAGAATCACAAGTTTTCTTCATGTCATCCAAAATTTTGATTTAAAATTTACGACCATTGCACCACATAGCGTAGTTGAACAAAATACAATATGCCAAAACATGTAAAATTATTTGCAATATCATCGGTTCCAGTGAAACATATTTATTCTTGGCCAATGTGAAATACAAGAAAACAATATCAGATATATATACATCAATATGCCAGAAATAGTGCATAATGTAGACACCTAAAGCTGACCCTAGGCTTTGCCAAGCTCCGTGCAACCACTTTAGATCTAACATGATTGTGACATTTAATTACATGTCCTTGGTCCCACATTAGACTATTAATTAATGATTCCGCAATTATTTAATTAAACTATGTTTATTCTTCATGATTTGATAGAAATACTAAAATAGGTTCATTTATTTGTGAAATCGTTATTAATTTGATACCGGGGTAACATAATTAGTAAAATGTCTTGGTACATTTTAATTACCTTCTACATTTATTTTGGCTGCGTTTATTGAAATAAATAGAAATTTTTTGTTTATTTATTTAATATGTCACTAATTGTGTAATTTATTAGTCCGGAGTTAATTTATTTAATTAATTAATCTCCATATGCTAAATTAAATAATTATCTTTAATTATTTTGTCGAAATTAATATTCCACTCATTTTAAATAAATGAAATTATTTAAAATGTCATCACAATCTTAATTGACAGTTCACTTTGGTAAATAATTGGAAAACCAATTATTTATTATTTCACAAAATCCATGGCTGAGTTAACTCAATTTCAAAGGTGGAAACTAATCTTCTAAAATCAAGTAATGGTAGATTGTGATTTTTCAAATCTGATCTTCAATTCAACTCTTATCTTCTTGATTTTTGAATCTCACAAATCAGAGTCTTTATCTTCTAGCGTTTTGAAATATTTATTTTCTATTAATTTCCTCATTTAATTCTCCATCGATCCAATTGTGCGGGGATATTATCTTGACTGGATTCGATTAATGAATTTTCCCCTAACCCAAACTAGGGGATTCTGGTTTAATCTGAGCCTTCGATTTCTAGATTAACAACGTTTGATCTCCAGCGTCCATTAGTAGCATTTTCTGCCAAAATGTATTTTTACTCCTTTTCGATTACACACACATGAGTAGACATATTATAGGCGTATTACTTATTCACTTGCACACTTAGGCTTCTCATTGCAATTATTATTTGTATTTGATCAAGTTTTAGCATTGTTTAGGCATAAACATTGGCAATCATAGTCATAGGCATAGGCATTTAGACATTGCATAAATCCTTCAAAGCTTGATGTAGGACTTAGACATTTGCAGATTTCTTGCACAATGAATCTAAGGGAAAAGTATTATCCAGCAAGCAAGAAGGTACTATGGAGGTAATCATGGAAAATGCGATTTATAGGTATAACTATTATATTGTTTAATTTCCTTTGTACTTGATAGATCTTTGGGTTTCATTGTCTTCATTGATTTACTGCTAACACTTCTAATCAAACCTAAAAGAAATCCTCAATTACATTGGTGAATCCAACTCCATTTTTCTGGTTATTTTCGTACATTTTTTTTGTGTTTTCTGTTGTTTTGTAGGTACAGGTACGGAGCGACGCAACCACTTTTTTTAAAATCATGACGTGTCTAATGCATCGCGACACATCCGACAATAGAAAAGCCGCAATCACTCTGTCCTAATGCAATCAACCTCAAGAAAGCCGCATTTGAAATATCGAGACACATCTGATACAAAGAGCGACACAATCGCTCTGTCCCGACGCAATCGTCTAGTAAGATTTTCTGTTATTTTACATTCGGTTTTTTGTTGTTTTCTGCATTTCTGTTTAACCTGGTTATTTCCTGCATGTTGTCTAGCATAAGGTTTTCTATTACTAATCAAGATTTGCAGCTTGTTGGCGGTTACTCTTCGTGGGTTGAAGACAAACACTCAAACTACTAATGGATTGTCTTGTAGGTTCGATTGTCAAAGGCCAAACAAAAAAACAATGTGTTTGCATTTTTACTAGTGTAACTCACATTTTCCTTTTGGTGCAATTAAAACAAACCTCTGTTTTCTTTGTTTGAATGTGTTTGTAAAACAATAGGGGAGTATGCTCTCACCTTGTGAAAACTTGGTGATCAAAAACCCAGACTCATTTTTATTTGTTCTTACCTAACGATTTGGTATATCGAAGTATCCTCTCCCCTTGCGCTTTTGGGCGATCTTGGGTGTAAGAGAAATGATTACCAACTCTAGAAATTGGGCCTGCCTAGGGATTTCGTCACCCCAACATGACTCAAAACGGAAATGGAGCTAATGCTAAGCTACCCCTGACTGGTATATAAATGTAAATCTTAAGGGAAAACCTAAGATTGCGAGTGTAGATGTGTCATACAGACAGATTTGTACTTCCTTAAACCCTGTTGAGCTTAACCTCTTCAGGCTGGAGTGCCACCTTATTGGTGATTAATCTCTTGCCCCATTTATGGCCACTCAAATGGGGGTCCCAAACTAAAAAACTTTGTGTAGTAAGCCAAAAACCTTCTATTTTCTGGCACAGCACCGGTCGGTGTGAAGGCATCCACACTTTCACAGTTCGTAGTAGAGGTGATCAACCTGCCATGGGAGTTTCATGGCAGTTGGAAGCTTGGTTAGCCTGAGAAGAGAATGCACTGTAAGGGGGAGCCCATGCAGCCAAGCTTCTGAATTCACATGCTACAGATATGCAGTTGGGGAAACCTGCGTGGAATCTAGTGAATATTGTCCTGGCCTAACCTAGGATTGTGCTTATCTGATGTGTGATTGGTTACATTAAAAACACTATGTTTTTCAAATGTTTTTTGGTTTCATCACAATTCTAAACAAAACATTCAACACCAAATAGATCAAACTTGCAATCAAAACGATAAGAAAATCAATTTGAAACAAAACTATGTTGCATCTATTGAACCGCAATCAATTTTTTGCACCGCAATTGCTCTATTAAACCGCATTTGACATTTAAAAAACCACATCTGTATGTGTCGCGATGCATCTGAACACTATAGAGCCGCATATGCAAAACCGAGTCGCATCTGACAGTCCAAAAGCCACAATCGCAAAAACAAACCGCATTTTCCAAACTGTGACGCATTCGCAGCTTCAAATGATGCATTTGCTTGTCACAATTTAAAACTTCATACAAATTCAAAACCTGAGGTCTTCATCTTGTCAACCATTTGTCAAACACTATTTCCAAGGAGATTCTGTCAGAAACCAAATTTGAAATTGCTCAAAGTTTCGACCATTAGTTTGCATTCGTCACCATAGGTTTCATCCTTCATTATTTTTAGTTGCATACATTTGGCATTAGGTTGTCCCTAGGTCCACATTTTGCATACTTAAGATTAGGAAAATCTCAGCACAATTTGCAATGTCATTGCTTTCGAAACTAGGCTCTTTTGTACTAAGTTGTCAAACCCTTTTTTTAGTCATTGTCCTCTTTTGTGAGATTTTCCAACTCAAAAGTCTAGTTAGGAAAACTCACTAGTCATTTAGACCTTGTCACCTTGTCATTTCCAACAAAGTCTTTTAGTAACCGAAATCAAAAACAATGTTTGAGCTTAGAAGTGCTTAGGTACCCTTATCTTAAATTGCATTTTAAGTCTACACATTGCATATCCTATTCACAAAAATCCAAAACATTAGTCATCTTAGTCGTCATTTTGAACTTAGACCTTACCTAGTGTCATCACTTCATTTAGTTGTCATTTTTCATTTGAGCAATCTCATTTCATGGTGGAAACTAGACTTCAAAAACAACAACGACAAATGGCAAACTTTTGGTAAGACCCCATGTCCACTGTCAACAATCCAACATATGACCCAAACTGGACCTTTGACGATCCATTTGGTAGTACAAACAATCAACCTCTAACGACGACACCACCCTCATCAAATAGTCCATTTGAACAATTCTTGCAAAAAGATGAATATGATCAAATACTTGAGGAAAACTTAGAGGCAATAGCACAAGACACAAAGGCCTCTCAATTCATTGAAACAATGCTCCTTTACAACAAAGACAGATACTTAGCCATACTCTTGAGTCAAGGAGCTAAGTTACCACGAGGATTTGACATTAACACAATAAATTTGACACCTACTGACCTAATAACAACGAACATAACATGTCACATAGTGGTCTAATTCCAAACACTACCAGCAATACTTTCTTTGACACCACAATGACAGTACATGCTACCTCAAACATCCCAAACACCTCCAACACAATAAATACTACATCTATTAGAGGATCATAATCAGCCACAAT
>VDFB02065349.1:0-35742 GCA_007258455.2 Sequoia sempervirens
CCTTATCCATCACTTTTGGATCTGAGAAGATTCTTCAAAATGCTTTCTCATACCCATCAACAACTTCATTGTCTCTATATGGTGACATTCTACTAGGAAAATAATGTATTTTCGTGCTGTAATATTTGGGAGATAATGCATATGCAAAGAAATGCGTGGGCAAGGTCATCTTGTTCAAGCGATCAAGAAGATTTTTTTCACCCCTACGAAAAATGTTTCTTCGAGGTCATTCTCCTTCTCTACAATTATGGTTTTTATTTTTTCTATCATGGAGTCCATGCCATCATAGATTTCTCTCAAACATGGTCAATCTATATCAGCAAACCTGATCATGCTCATGATGGGCTTGGTGAAACTCAAGTCAGTCCGCATGAACCCACCAATCATCATCTAGGATCAATGATTTGACCTTTTGGGTCCTATGTGACTTTGATTGCCTCCACACACTCCATTGGTTGTTAATGGCCATGTCACTCAATGCCTCTTGCAACTTCACAAGTCATCTCAAAACTATTGTGTGCAATGTGAAACAAAACTCAACAAACTAATATAGTGTAAAAAGTAAGTTAACAACTTAAATAAGTAAATGTCATATAAATTAAATTTAAGAGAATTTTGAAATTTCATAACTTTACCTTCACAAATTCCAAATTGTAGAAAGTCCTAAAGCTTCCTTGTGACATGATGGTTTGTCACGAACATCCAAATCTCCTCACCCTTAATTTTTTTTCACCTACTCTATCTAAGTGCAAATATTTTGCATCACCAAGTTTAGGGAGTGGACAATACATGGTATTCAAAAAATGTGCTTGTACCTTTCATCAACCAAAGCACCTGCTACTTTGCAATTTTTTGCGTTGTCCATTATGACTTGGGCAACGTTCTTAGCACCCGCCATTTCTATGGACTCAATGAGGATTTTGAAAATAAGTTTGCATCCTTCACTTGCCCCTCACAATCAACTGCCTTCAAAAACATGGCTCCTTTAGAGAACATTACAATGACATTTATTAAAAGTCGGCTTTTACAATAATTACATCCATCAAAAATAATGGGCAATTGGTTTTAGTCATGTCTGCTAAAAAAAAAATTGTCAATAAGGTGGTGCTCAACTCTAACTATAAAAGTGCACAAACTCAAATATCAATTGGTGAAGTACGGCCCACACAAGTTTACAAAGGACGGAGGAGACGACCATCGTCGCACATCGTACGAAATTCATCTAGGAAAGATTTTAGTAGCATCATACTAGTATGGAGGTACCAACAGCTGGGTGTACAACAATACAAAGGCATATGGCAAAATAAGGGTAATCAGATCATACGGCATTCGTGGGGATAACCATACAGTGACTAAGGATTCAAAGCAACATACGAACTACATTTGCAATGCACCCCATACAACGGTGGCCATACAAATCAAACCTATTCACACCATACAGAGGGTTGAAGATACCGTACAGAGGGTTGAAGGCACAGATACCGTACAACTCCATACATTGGAGAGAGGTTGTATGACAACTAGCAGAAGAACATCAAGTTGTACGAAGGAGAGGCCGTACTACTAACAAAGAACATCAAGCCATACGAGGGAGAGGAAACCGTACTACTAGCAAAAGTGAACAAACCATACAAAGGAGAGGTTAGACTATACAGGGGAAAGTTGGAACGACACAGAAAAAATACACACAGGGCATCGTACGAATCAAAAGACTCTGCACTGTACATATCAAAAAAATCCACACCATACATCGTATGGCTAAAAGTGTAGCAATGAAGGTGAGTATCGTACGTCATACAACTGAGAAGGCAGAAAACTCCATACGCCCTAGCACACACCCAATGAGTAGCTTGGTAAGGGGAATAGGACGGTGGTCAATACAACGAGCATAGAGAAGAAAAGTAAGGTCGTAAATCATACAGTTGAAACCATCAGGAGATCGGCACTATCAAACAGAGTATTGGCAAACTCACAGTTGTATAAGGGTCGACAATTGCTATAATTGTCCTCCCGAAAGATTATCTATTTAACTTATGTCGAGAGGTGTCAAAGGTACATTGCCAAAGAGTGGTTGTAGACATGGTTGCCAGCAGTAGCAAAGGGAGGTGGCCAACACCTTTCAAACCCCGCATTGCATCGGGAAAATGGTAAGGGGAAGGATGATGACACCATCACAGCCAACACCATCACTTGGGAGAGTCTCAACGGTGGTGAGTGTCGCTCATGGTGGCTAGGAGCATAGGCTAATCACATTCTAAAAGCAACACTCCAACGCACGCAAGTTGACAAGGCCGCTCAACTTCCATTCTTCAGCTCAAGAGATTTTGAGCCATACTTGCACCAAATGATAGTACAGTATAACCGACACTCTCACAAGTTGGTGATTGACTACAAAGGATGCCCAGTGACCATATCCTTCGCACCTGCCGAATTCACTAGGGTATGTGGGATACCTTCGAGAGGAGCATCGGTAGCCAAACCAACGAAGAAGATGTCACGACAACAAGAGTCACTCTTGGAGAGAGTATGTCATTCAGACCTCACCCAACAAGAGAAGGATTGTATTTGGAGGGTGGGTAACAGATGTTTGAGGAAAAACTTCCTCGCCACTTCTGAGTGGAAATACGTCCTCAACTTGATCAAGTGTAAACTCACTTGACCTAGCAGAGTGTCAGATATTGCAGTGTGGATGATTACCCTCAAGGTTAGATCGAGTATGGGGAGGGTGTATAATTAGGCGAGTATACTCTCTGAAAGGATACGGGAATTCCTCTGCTTGAAGCACAAGATGTTCTACATGACACAGCACGCCATTGGACTCCTTCTGGATGCCATTTACATGCAAGTACCCCCCAACAAGTGGGGAAGATTCCAGCCCATAGGCCAACTATGTTCTATTGGACCAACTTGGGTGTGCAAACAACAAGGAAGGAGACACCTCAACCAGCAGCACCATCGACAAAGAAGAGAAAACAGAGAGATACTTTGCATACTTCACTGAGTGGAGATGACTAAGAGGCCATAGAATTATCTTCCTCCACAAAGATGAGTATAGAGGAGGTTTCACTCGCAAGAGAGGCATACTCTCAAGAGGACATTGAGGAGGCTATCCCCGTATAGACAACTACCACAATGCAGACAGCCATCCCATGTAGCCAACCACAATACCAATTACATTACCAATTGTAGCTCCATCACCAGTAGCACCACCAGCAGCAGTGCCACCTTCAGTCAACGACGACATTGAAGAAGATGCAAGGATTGATGATTGGGTTGGGTTGATGGGGGCACCAATAGATGCCCCTCCACCAGAGCCGCTAGGATTATTGGTTGAGGGTTGTAATGTCCCCTTTTTCATGAGCATCAATTCCAGAGGGTTTAGCCTATTCCTGATTCTCGTAGGCTAAGGAGCATGGTTAGAGAGTCATTTGTGGTAGATACCCAGTCAGTTGTTGGTTTCCTTTTTCCTAGATTCAATTGATTTGGAGAAATAAGGAGTTTTGTTGAGATATAATGTTTAATTATTATTAAAGGTAACTTTAATAATAATTATTATTTTAATATTATTTTATATTTGCACTTTATATTATAAAGTGATATTCTAATATTTGTAAAGTGCAAATAATAATATATTATTTTAAAAGGTTATTCAAGAAGCTTCTAGAAGGAGGCCGAGCTCAAGAGGAGAAAAGTATATTAGGAAGGGTTGGGTTTGCTTCTAATCATCTAGTTGTTAAATATTGCTTTGATTGATTTCATTGGGGAAGCCTATGGTTTCTACTATTTCTACATTCGATCATTGAGACCGAAAGCTCTCTTTGATTGGCAACTCTAAGGCTGTGAAACTATCAGCTGATATTGTTGCAGATTGGAGAGGATATCTCAGTCCTTTCATCAGTGAAAAAAATTGTGGCCAAGGGCCCATTTTTGGGGTATTCGATTTGGGGTTTATTGAATTTTGCTTCAGCATTCATGGAGGTCGATTTGGCATGGAGTCTTCAGCTTTGTGTTATTTGACTTCTATTTTGGCATTGGGGTTTTGAGGAGAGTTAGGTGTTTCACTTGGGAGCATTTTGTTGGAGTTTTGGTGGGCTTTGGAGGTAGTCTTCAGACTTGATTAGTTGCTGCCATGGAGGTCGACCAATCTATGTGTGACACACATATTTGCTCATAGTGTTTGATTGGAGAAGCATATTGTTCTAGGTATCTGAGCAATCTACTTCAGTGATCAAGACAATCATTTCAAGTGCAAATTGAGGAGGTCAAAGTGCTGCAATAATTTATATTTTAGATCTGCACATCAAGGGCAGGGGCGGCCAGCTTGAGGAGGGCAATTTCACTCTTGAAGGCTCTCAAAAATTGTATAAAAATTTGGAGATCATTGTTGAGCAGTGTCCTTTCCTTTGGCAACTTCAAAATCAGGTTCTTGGTCTCATTTGACTATGAAATTATTAATTTTCTGAGTACATTGTATGCAGATTTTAGGGGCAGCCATTAGAGCTTATTCAAACTTCATTGTACTTGAATTAGTAATTGATATATCATATATTGCAAGTCTGAATTGTAATCAGAACTTCATATCAGCAAACAATGAGTTTTCAGACCTTCTTATTCTGAAGTATGCATGACAATTGTTTGAAGAAATGTCTATATCAGATTTTAGATGTTTTTGATGTAATTTTGGATACATTGTTGCTTGTTTATCTCTTCCATATCATTGGCAATAAGTTTATGATACAAATCAGTGTGTATGCAAAGTGTTTGACAATATTCCTTGAGCCATAAACAATAAGTTTGAGATCAGATTGGGCAAGGGATAATACAAGGACACACAGCCACCACATGAGCTAGAGTCGACCAACATGGCATTTGACACTCAGACGGGCCCTTCAAAGCCCTCACGGCCAGCTTTGTTAGCCATAAACACTGCCATGGCAACAACACCAAACACAAACCCACAGCCACATCAGGCAGAGTCAAAAGAGGAGTTGAGTGAGGTTGGCCTACTATTAGGGTTCCAGCAGGTCAGCAGTATGGTTAGGGGACCCAACCGAGGGATGCAAAGCCTAGCCAGGAGTTTTATGAGCCTTTCAGTTTGGAGTTCAGTTGTTGAATCCAGGGATAAATTGAAAATATTAAAGTTTGTTTTAATGGAATAGTAACAGAGAATTATAAAGTGAATAGTGAAAAGTGCCCCCATCCTAGTGAAACAAAGTTGTTTTTAAAAAGTGGCCCTTTCTTTTGATGAAGAAAAGACCCTTGAGGAGGAATATTTTATTATCTTTTATAAAAAAGCTCATGGGAGGTTATAAAGTGAATTTTGGGCTTTTATTTTGGCATTCATTTGTCATTTTTCATATCAGCACTTGCAAGTTTGAGCTCTGGAGAAGGGTTTCAGCTTGGTTTCAGTCTTGTGGAACGAAAACTCCCAAGGGCTATCGTGAATTGGACAAGAACCCAATTCACCTTTGAGGAGGACCTACCTTGGGTCTTCGTTTGGGCTTCATTGGAGGAGTTTCAGGTGTTTAATTTTCAGGCCTGAGTTTGCAGCAGTGTTATATCAGCATATTTCTTCATATTAGGTTCAGCCATTGATAAATCGAGTCCCAACCAGGCCGATACTATCACATGTTTGCATTCTACTTGTTGGCTGTACAATTTTTGGCCAAGTGCACCTAGGGTGTGTGGCACAATCATCATTGCAGATTTATTCCAACCGTTTGACAAGTTTACATTGAGGATTTGACATCTTCCATACCAGTCGTACCATTTCTAGTTGTGCACCATCATTTGGAAGGGGTTTTGTGGGCATTTGAAGTTGATTTTGGCAACCAATTTCATATCAGCACTTCCATAACAACGACAGACCTATAGCTGCATATTTCACATTCTATTTCAGTCTTCTACCATTGTTATCATGCTCATATCAGCCTTCATACATTGTATTTTCATGCTGGCATAGAACAGGTATGTTATTGGCATATTGGGTATTCAAATCTTTCATTTGTATTGGGTTTAATAGAGCTGTTACAGTCTGATAATTTTCATATCAGACATAACTGTCATTTTAATCAGACCTTATATCTTTAATTTAATAGCATAAATGGAAGTAAGTTTATCAATTTATGTTGTGTAATCATTTATATCAGTTCTATGCATTTCATTTATGTTATTGGCATTGAAAACACTCAATCAAACATCAAAAGCAATCAAACAAAACTCAGAAAATCAGAACAGCAGTCAGAAAATCAGAACTCATGAGTTTGTACAACAACTATTTGACGAAATGTGAACACCCTGAAAAATGAGTTTTTGGGGTTAGATTTAGTAGGGATACCTCAGGGGGCTCATGTAGTCAGCCGAAAGTCAAGTGAATATATTTTAGTCGGCTAGTAATAAATAAATAATTGTGTTTTGTAATCACGTGTTAGTCCCTGATAGGTGTTATAGTCGGTTAATAGTTACCAAGAGTTGGTAGTCTTAACCAACATTGATCTACTATTTATATGTACTTGCTCATACTCAGGGACCACTATTATGATTTTCAAGTACTTATTGTATATCTGTGAATGAATGAGAATAAAGCTATATCCTCCGAAACATGATTGTTATTAATTTATGTTTTGTAATTTTGTTATTTCTATTTACTCTATAAATCCTTCAAAGTAGAATAAGCGAGTACCCACGGTGTTTGACTAATTGCTATCAGCATTTCCCATCAATATGGTGATCTCACTAGGTTGAAAGGAAGACCATTGGCATAAATGCAACATGCAATGTATTCAACTATATTGTCCCTCGCCTAATTCTAAAATGCTCTCTCTAATGGGCCTCTTTGTGAGAAGAAATAGAGGGATTGCCAAGATAAAATGTGGGGCAGCCACTATCGAAAGAGACCCTACAAGTTGCTTCTCTAATACTTTCTTTACTAAAGGATGAGATTTCAATTTTGCCCACTTTCACAGCATCAACTTCTTCTTATTCTTTAATATGCCATAAGTTGTTCCTTTAGCAACCCCTTCTTGTTTGCCCCTTGACAAACTCAAATCCTAAGCCAGTCATAACATAGGGATGAGCTGTCACTCAACTATACGAGCTCTTATACTTGATCCCACAGTGACTACAACATCAAAGACAAGCTCCACCTCATGGAAGTTGTTCAATAATCATAACATATTTCCATACAAGTGATGCTAGTTCGTATTTGAGGTGCCTAATTGTTGTTGGGGCCACTCAACTTGAACTATTAGCTATTTTGAATAGATTGTTGTTATCAAAACAAGTATAGAAAATTGAAAATAATATAAGCTTTGAGTACATGAAATTAGAAATTTTCAAAAAAACAAAAAAACCTTACAATATTTATAAACATAATAAAAATAAAAAACTTGGCTAAGGATAGCAAAGAGGGATCCAAGGAAAAATGAAAGGAAGCTATGCGGATGGCCCCTCCAAGTGGGAAATTAAAAATGAATTTTGATAAGGCCTTGCAAGGCATTCCCAAGGCCTTAGGTACAGGTTGCATCATTAAGGATGAGGCTACTATCCTCATTTGGGCACTATCAAAGAACATTCCATTTGGAACAAATAATTAGGCACAGTTTGAGGCACTCTTCAAAGGATTGAAAAAGTGAGAACAAAAGAACATAAGGTTGATCGATGTAGAAGGTGACTCAATGGTATGTATCAATGCAATCAAAAGCAGAAGAGCTGCAAATTGGAAGTGGAGGAAATGGATAGAAGCTATCACCCCCATACTAGAAATATTTCAATCACTTTCCCTACACATATACCAGTAAGCAAACAAGGTTGGAGACCTCTTGACTAATAGAGGAGTAGAACAAAATGAGTTCATAGTTATGTCAAATCAAACAAAAGTTTGGGAAAATATTTCAAGGATCCTAGATGCAGATGAAAGGAAGGATAGTAGTCCAAAGGCTGAGGTGCAACAAAACATGTGAATTTGGTTGTTCCAAAAGGATAAGATACAAAGAGAAAATCAAAAGCTATCTCACAGAACAAATTTCCCAATGTTTGAAATAGTGATAGAGGTATTAAGGAAGTTTAAAAGAGGTGAAGAGGAAGATGGCCAAAACTTTGTCCATAAGAGGAGTGCAATACAGCTGTGAAGAGAGGGATTTATGATTATCACACCAACTCCAACATCTGTTCATTATAAACTTGCCGACAGCAGATAGAGAAATTATAGCCACCATTGGAACGAGGAAGCTCAAAGGAGGGATGTACATGTTCAGCAAATAATGGAAGACCTACTTACCAATATGATTGATAATCTGGACAGGAAAATGTGGGGAAAACTAGTTGTGGCCAACTTCTTCAAAGATCATTGGCACAGCAAAGTAATGAAGGCTATGTCCAACTATGAAAGAAGGAGATTGAACTCAAACATCAGTGGTGTTTTTAACAGAGAGGATCTCAATGAGAATAACACATTGAAAATGTGTCTTCCTCTTTTCAGAAAAAGTCTGGTGATCTACAACTTTGAGAACTTTAGGAAATTTATGGACAATCCTATGTTATCAACAAAAAGGAAAGAGTTATTGTAGGAACTAAAAGAAGGTCTCCTCTTCATTCTACATAGCAACAACTTCGAACATGAAGATCTCAAATTCTCCCCTTTCTCCTCTTCATTCTACATTGCAACAATCGAGAACATGAAGATTTGAAACTCTACCCTTTGGGAGCGGGTAAAACCTAGTTTTCATTATTTAATATAATGGAAGCTATCCCCATGGTAGCAACTTGCATAGCAAAAAATAATAATAAAAGAAAAAAAATTAAAATAAACATTTTAAATTTGTTTATAACAAAAAGATATTTTTATTTTTTTTTGAAAAACTTGAAAATCTTGAAAGAATCTCACAAAACATTTACCTTTGATCGATCAATCTCCCTTGTGCAAGCTAGTTCATTTTTTGTAGCATTTAGAAAATTGTTTTGGCACCTTTCCAAACCCTTCATCTTTCAAAAAAAAACAGCAGCTTCAAATATGCAAAAATGGCAAAAGGGAATGATATTGGTTTTTTTGTGCTTTGTGATTATGAAATGAATGATATTGGTCACTTTTCAGGTTATCATTCACGTTTTAAGGTTTTTTAAGTCTTTTGAAATGTACTCCTTTAAGTTATATACTTTTTTTTAAATTGTTAGCAGGCCTTTAGGCCCAGGTATGTCATAGGATAGCCAAGGCACACCCCTGCCACCCCAAAGTACCCTGTAGTTACATCCCAAACATACCCACAGAGTACCCGAGGCAACAAAGGCATGTCCTAACTGAATTGTCCTTCCTCCAATTCCCACTCCCATTCAAGGATGTACCCACAGGGTACCCAAGGTGGCAAGGGCATGCCTTGGTTGACCCGTCCTCGCTCCCACTCCCATTTGGTCGTAAGCTGACACTAAAACTGGCCATTTCCAATAACATAGGTATTTTTATTAGGACCTATTTGCACATTAAAGGATTGTATTTGACACTAGCAATAGTTTTCTTTTAAGCACCAAACAAGCCTCCCCTATGAATGTTTGATTAGAATACTTGTCCTAGGCGTCCAAACAATTAGAAGAAATCTTCATTGAAGAATTATTCCTTTCATGAGATGAATAATTACCTATGATAACAAAGTAGGAAATTTGGCACTTGATTACTCATTGAGACAAGAAATGAAAATTCAACATTTCGTAGAGAACAAACTAAATGACATTTATAACAGTTGTTATTGCTTGGTCTATTAGATAACTCAATGGTGTTAAATTTAGGTGAACAGATTAAATGCACAGAAAATAATTCAAAATCAGAAACAATAACACAGCAGATACCCTGGGAAAACCCTCCTCTTGAGGGAGAAAAAACCCAGCAACAAAGATCTCTCTTATATTTAATATAGCAGTGGCAACAATACACTTTACCATAGATTACATAATCGCCGAGTATTTTCCGAGTGGACGATTAATCGCCAGATTTTAAGCCAAACGATTATTTTCTGCCTTTACTCGCCAAATGCGACAGTAGTTTTAATGGCCGACTTTTGCCCTCATTTTCGCGCGGATATTTCAAGGTTTTCATGCGTTTTTTCTGTGTTCGTTTTTATTCTCGCGTTTCTACATTTTTTTTCTTCGTTTTTTGCCGCCATTTCGTCTGTTTTAGAGCTGTTTATTGCCTGCTTTCGTCGCCGCTCTTGGTTTCTCCTCCTCCAAACTCTTAATCGCTGGTATTAACCTGGTTTCCGCTACAGCCTGAAAGTAGGGTTTCGAAATTTTCGACGAGCGCTTTAGAGTATGTTTATTAAAATGAAAATTACGGCCAATATCCTAATAACGAGCACATTTAGGTTTTAACATTATAGATTTAAGCTTAGCTTAATTATTATATAATGTATATTTTATATAATAAAAAATAAATTATAAATAATATAACTATATCACTTATTAATATTATATATTATAGTTTTTAACAAAACTATTAAATACATATATAAAATTATTTAACTAATAGTTAATAATTATTATATTTTTAATATAATACAAATGAGCACATTTAGGTTTTAAAATTATGACATCATAGTTAAGTATATATTAGCATAATTAATATATAATATATATTTTAAATTTTTATATAATAAAAAATAAATTATGAATAAAATAATTATACTACTTATTATTATTATTATATATTATATTCTTTAACAAAACTATTAAATACATATATAAAATTATTATAATTAATAGTTAATAATTATTATATTTTTTTTTTAAAGAAATTTTGCTACTTTTAAATTGCCGAGTATTTGCCGAGTATTTTCCGAGTCATTGCCGAGTATTTTCCGAGTCAAAAATTTTGGGCTTGCCGAGTACTCTCGATTCAGTATGTAAACTATGCACTTTACAATGAGGCCAAAACACAAGGCCAGAAATCAGTACCTTTACCAGATACAAGGAGCAGATACAGACCTCACTTTCAGACTGTATAATTCAGACCTTGCTTTAGACAGTAATTCTGACTTCAAGAATATTTGCACTCCAGTATTAGATAACATTCAAACTCAGAACTAGAAGGAGGTTCGCATTTGACATATACGCCTTTAACAATATTCGCATCCTCTGATCTTTGATGATCTGCAATCTGCTAACAAATGATTCGCACTATCATACATGAAGGAATTCGCACTTTCCTAACAATGCGCACAAGAAGATCTTCGCACTGCATATGATCGCACTGAGACTTGTATTCGCATTTGATCAATATGATATATTCGCACTTTGATCATCAGATATATTCGCACTTGATCATATTAAACTTATGTGCATAACCAACTGCAATAGATCATTACAATGGACGAAACAATCTATATATATACAAACGAATGAGAGAGACGTTTCTCTTCAAAACTTTCATGTCGGCCTCTTAAGAAATCGCGAGTCTTCTTAGATGAAAGTCGGCCTTGATAAATATTAAATGTCTTCTAAGATGAATTTGAATCTTCTCATGTCCGCCATACTATATGAAGATAATACAAAACAATAAATATAAATTAAATAGCCAACGGCTATCATTTAATTTATGTTCCCACGATAGAGCTGAGCCGGAAGGAACGACTGAAGCTGCTATATCATTAACAAATGATAGCTCTACCCTTTTTCTTTATTCTCTTTTGTCTTTATCCAACAGATTGATTTATAAAAAAATTCAAATAAATAGTGAAAGGAAAAAAATCATTTATGTACATGGAGAGTTATGCTATGTAAAGAGTCACCTAGAGAGATGCATGAATACTATTATAAGACACTTTGTAACTTTGGAGGAAGAAATAATAAAGCTTGTATTGATAATGTGATATTCCAATTAATAGAAGTATAGTTCTGTATCAGGGTTCTTTCCCCTGTTAACTCATTTGCTTTTTTGGCTCATTCTGCATTCACTTACCATCAGAACAGGAAAGCCTTAACCGGTGGGTATGGATACATTTTATGAATTTTCAAGTTGTCAATGAAAACTAAACCGGATGAAACTAACGAGATGCTGATATCTGTAAAAGAAGCAGGCTAAGAAGAAACGAATAGTGGCAATACTCCTTGCTGATGTAACTTGTGAGATATGAGAACTAAAGCAGATGTAACTTATGAGATGCTGATATTTGTAAAAGAAGCAGGCTAAAAAGAAACAGATACTGACAGTACTACTTGCTTATATAACTTATGATATGCTGATATTTGCAAAAGAAGCAGGCTAAGAAAAAATCAATAGAAACAGAACTCCTTGCTGGCCCACCTAGTGAATGACAGTTTCCCCAAGTGCAAAAGCCCATTTTCCCCAACAATGCTATAGTTTCTCATTGTTCAATGAGATGTATGGTCATTTTGACATAAATAACTACAAAAATTGACTTCTCTTATTTCTGCAACTTGCAAGAGGCAAGTTGAATTCAAGTTGAATTTGGTTTCATACAAATTTATTTGGTGAGACATGCTGGACAGCAAGACCCAGACCCAAAGGCGATCCATGATAGTAGATTATAATAAGTACCATTGGCAAAGAAGACTTATTCTTATGTAGTGATTGTGTGTAATTATGAATGTTTGGCAACTTGTTAGGTTGATGTTGGTGGTTTCATTTTCTCACTAGAGGAATCATAAGTAATATGTTAAATAAATGATAACCAGTTTTAAAGCCGAAATGTTAAGAATTAAAAGAGATATAATTCTGACAAGTTAAAGCGCCAGAGAATGAAGAAAGAATGATCACCAAAGGTGAATAAATGGGTTCCAATGAATAGGAAATGTTCAAACGATGATGGTTTTAAAAGTTGTTTCTCACATATTATTGTGAGTATCAAATGTGTCTTAGGCATTTTTCGTTATGAATAGAAATTGTCATGTCAAAAGTTAAAAGTTGAGTGTGTTGACATAAAATTCTGCAAAAATCAAAAGTGGGGTTAACCCAGAATCAGTGAGGAAGTAGATATTGATGTGATCAAAATGGAGTTTCAGGCCATGTGGATGATAAATCAGGCATTACAATTTAAAAATCTATAGCTGGATAGGAACTCCAAAAAGGCTCTGAAATCATCATAAGATCTTCACATGAGGAACATAATTATTTTGGTCAAATACCATTGCTTAAAAAATTTCCACCAAAATGCATTTTAATTCATAATTGCTAGCAAAAAGGAAGATAAAATGTTGTCATGTCTACTCACCTGATCCCGAAGAAGACCAAGAATCAAATATATAGCAAGCTCTGCACATGATAGTGAATTTCCAGAACCACTGCCAGGGATTCTTGCAACTTTTATTCCAAATTTTGTGGCAGCCTCAATATCTACACCTGCTTCCACAATATGTCTATGTTTTAGATGACTTCACTTTTTGTCTAAGGGGCTTTGTGTTATGCATATTAAAAGATAAATCTAATTCTGCACAAGAAATATGTGATTAAATCCAAATGGGCAGCAAGTTGGATTGAATACAAATATAAAAAGAAAGAAACATAAAACATGCCACACTAAAATAGATTTCATATTTCTGTATACAAAATCAAAAGATATATATTTCATTTTTATTTTATATAATTTAAAAACTATGGGCAATTTTATATAAAAAGGCATTTTCAATTACATAGTAACATACCTTCCAATCCTACACCAAATTGCATGATAAGCTTCATATGTTTTGCACGAGCAATATGTTTTGATTCAAGACGCATGCCTCGCACTACACATATATCATAATTTCCAATTTTATCAAGGACTTCATCGAAGGGTACAGCATCCACCTGGAATTCAAATACCATGGAAGACTAGGCATTATGAGAATATAGGAATAGTAAAAAAAAAATTAAAATAAAAAGAAGAAAACAAACAAAATGATTTAGAAATTCAAACTTATTAGTAAAGTGAAAGGAAAAAGGTCATTAGCATGCCTTTCAAGATATGTGTTGTTATGCATATATTTATTTATATAAAATATAATTCTAAACTAAAATGTAGTTTGTACATACACCTAGGTTTAACTTATGGCTCAATATAATTTTAGATCCTCATGCTAATTTATATTCAAAATGAAATCCAAAAACTGAAGCAGAATGCACTTAACTCAAGAAATTACACTGTCATGATTAATCATTGATACCAAACGTAGTACTAAAAGAAATAATATGTGAAATCGAATTCAAAAAATAAAAGCAAAGGTGTTTAACCTAAAGCTACAATTTTTTACAAATTTTCACCTCTCAATTGTCAGATTATTGTCATTGATGCCAAACAGCAAGTCAGTGGCAAATTTATTAGAAGTCAGATTGTGCCAAATTTATGGCACTATTATCAAGATATCGTTTGGCAAGGAGTTAATTATTTTGCAAAATAATAATTTATTGTATACATGGGCCAACCCATGTCTAGCGCCCATTTGGAGGAGGTTCTATAAACAAAATATATATTAAAAATAGGGATGACCCCCCTCATGATGGCGTCCCAAGTTGGGGGTAATTTCATTAAAAATAAATTTATTTGGGCCTCCCAAAGAGGGACGACCCCCTTGACATGTGCACCCATCTTGGGCAAGCAAACAAAATAAATAAAAATTAATTGTTTCTGTTTTGGCTGACCCCCTTGGAGGAGTCGCCTCTTTTGGATGAAGAGGTGCTTTGGCAAGTATAAGGGTTGAAAGAGAGTTAAAATCAATCACTTTTCATAGAATAATATGTGTGAAGAGCAGAAATAAGAGGTTATTCAAGCAGATTTGTACAAAGTATTTGAGCAGATTTATGAGAGCTATTTAAGCCCATTTGTGGGAGACATTGGAGCAAACTTATAGCAGATTTTTGAAAGAGGTTTTAAGCAGATTTGAATGATGTTATGAGCAGATTTAAGAAGACATTAAAGCAGATTTGTGAAGCATATTGCAGCAGAAATACTCAAGAAGGCAAACATAATATTCATTTGGAGGTCGATGCCTCCTAATTGAGGAGATTGGGAGGTTGGGGCCTCTCATTAGAAGAGATTGGTGTCTCTTGCTGGGTTGGCGCTTAGTGGTGGTGATTGATATCTTCAGTGGGTTGGTGCCTCCAGTGGGTTGGTGCCTACAAAATTTGTAAGAAGGTTTTATACAAGCAATATTTTTCCGTGGTTTTCTCCCATAAGGGTTTCCACGTAAAATCCCGTGTCTCTTATGTGTGGATTTTTGTGATTGCTTCATTGTGATTATTAAAATTTAAGTTGATAAAAGATTGACTTATATTGATTCACCCCCCTCTCAGTATAAGTGTGTGTGTTTCATTAATTGATATCAAAGTGGGTTCCTTCGAAAATAGCTCAATCACTTGAAAGTAGATCTTGGAAGCACACATAGCCGAAGGATATTGGTTCTCCTCAATGAGGGCACCATTGTTTGATGGAACAAATTATGCCTTTTGGAGCATCAGGATGGAAATTTATTTGAATGCTCTAGGTTTGATATTTGGTGATCCATTGAACATGGTTATACTACTCCTAAAACCCCACCAATGAATCAAGCCGAAAAGAGGGCAAGCAAAAATAATGCCAAAGCCAAAAATGCAATTTTGTGTGGATTATCCATATCAGAGTTTGTGAAAGTTATGCATTGCAAATCAGCTAAGGACATGTGGGATAAATTGAAGAATATCTATAGAAGAGATGAGAAAGTTAAAAAGGTCAAGCTTCAAGCACATAGGAGACAATTTGAAAGCTTGAAAATGAAGGATAAAGAAGACATTGCAGCTTATCTCCTCCATGTGGATGAGATTGTAAATACCATTAGAGGACTTAGGGAAATGATGGAAGAATCCATAATTGTGCAGTAGGTTTTAAGATCTCTCCCCATGAGATTTGATGCGAAAATTTTCACCATCGATGAAATGAAGGATCTTGACACTTTGAAGATGGATGAGTTGCATGGGATCCTCACGGCATATGAAATGAGGACGGAGAAGGCGAAGCCATCAAAATGGGAAGCCGCTTTCAAAGCATCCAAGAAGATAAAGAACAAAAAATACTAATCAAGCGAAAGTTCAAGTGATGAAGAAGAAGCTCACTTTGTAAGGAAGCTCAAGAAAGGATCCGGCAAACACAAAGGTAAGTATACTCTTAAATGTTTCAATTGTAGTAATATAAGTCATTTTGCTTCTAAGTGTTCACAGGCCAAGGGTGAAGGTAGTAAAGAGGAAGAAGAATACAGAAAAAAAAAAAGGAAGAAAACATCACCATAACAAGAAGAAGAGCACACAAGGCAAGCATGAAAAGAACTTTTGAAAGCATAAAAAGAGTCTCTACATCCAAGAAGCAAGTAGCTCATCCGAAGAAAGCAATGGAACCTTCTCCAATAGTGATAGAGAAGAGATACTCTTCATGGAAAAAGAAGCAAAGGGTGATGAAGACAAATGAAAAGAAGAAAGAAATTTAAAAGAAGTTAGAACATACCAAAGATGATGAAGTGGATCTTGAGGAGGAATCCCATTTTGCCTACCATAAGATCAAGAAGCTTAAGAAAATAAATTTGAGACTAAAATCACAACTTCAAGAGTATAGCGCAACTAAAGCGAAATCATCTCAAAATCTTGAAGAATCAAAAAAGATGATCATGAATCTAAAGATTCAAATTGAGGAAGCAAAACGAATAGAATTTGTAAGAGATCAGCTAAAGGCAAAGGAATTGGATTGTGAAATATCCCCCTTAGTTTTTTCCCAATTTTTTGCACATAAACTTCACCCATTAACGTTAGCTTAAAGAAAGATAAGCAAACTCAAATGCAACCCTCTACTTTTTGATCACCAAGATCCCAGAGTGGGCAAGGTGAGAGCATATGATGAAAAGGGGATCTGTTAGCTAAACTGGAAAAGTTGGAAATACAAAGATATTGGTGGCAAGCCGACCAATGTAGAAATGAAAGTACTTAGGCGGCAAGCCAGCCTCTTCCACTTTTCAGCTGGCTACAATGAAAGTAAATGTAATTGAAATTGCATAGGCGGCAAGCTAGCCTCTTCCACATTTCAGCGGGTAACAAAACAGAAAGTAAGCTAGGCAGCAAGCCAACCTCTTCCACTTTTCAATGAGAATGAAAGCAAAGAGAAGAAATAGAAAGAGTTGATCAGTGCTATAGTAATAGGATCTTAAGCACTGAAATGAAGATATTCTTATCAACTTGTTAGCCAAAATGTTAGACAATATCCTCCAAGGCAAATACAAAGATATCCAAAATGAAGGAAATACTAGGTCTGCTACGAAATTGCAGCATTCTGATTTGTTAGACCAGCAAGCCCTAGAAACACCAAAATGCTTGTATTTCCCTCAAAACTTCTTTGAATGCCTCCAAACTAAAAGCAAAAGGTGCCTAGAGGCTAGGCGTCCAGTTTCCAACAACCAAACCACTCCAATCAGTCATTATTTTGGCATGGATCCCAAGGCACAAACAGCAAATGGAATAACCTCCTCAAGAAGGGCGACCTCAGCTAAAAATCCAATACACCATGTAAAATCACCCAAACTGGAGCATAGGGGCACCCAAGTGCTAGCAATCTAATGAGTCAATACCCACAAAAAATGCTCCACTCCTCTAAAAGATGTGAGTACAAACATGCTACAGCCATACACCAAACCAGCAACATGAAACTAAAGAAAACACACCAAAAGGGGCAAAAATTGAAAGCCAACTCATTACCACACCAAAATCAAAAGACGTCAAAAGAAGCCATCTCCAATGAAGCTCCATCTGCAATCTCTAAATGAAGAAGCAATCTTAGATCAGCTAGGTACTATCTCTCAAGCACGAAACTGACGAAGGCTAGGAGGTATGCATTCCTCGAAGCAAGAGTTCTAAAACAATTTCAGCAGCACTTCGTTATGATAAGCAATGGGTACCAAATGAAGAGGCAAGGCCCTTTATAAATAGCTTTCCAACCCAAAAGTTTGAAATCTCCTTTCCCTCCAAAAAGGGATGCCACTTTTGAGCAATATAAAATATTAATAAAAAGTCTTTTTACCTAGACTTGGGCGTCCATCTTAAAAGGCACAAAATAAACCTTTGAAATGCATATATGTCCAATTTAACTTTTAAAAATGCAAATACTTCTCCAACATAGGCATCCAAGTCAAGAGTCCCTCTTTTAAACACAACTTCAAGTTATAACACCTAGACATGGGGTAAAAAAGCAACTCAACAATAAAACATTAACTTAAGTTGCAAACCTTCCATTTTTGGACTCCAAGAATGTTGGAAGAGCCATTGCCAAAACAGAATTGCCACACTACCTGAAATAGAAATTGAGTGTTGAACTGCTACCAGAACCCACTACCAAAAATAGCATTTACTAAAAATAGCATACTACTAAAAATAGTGACTCCAATCTCCGTTTGAGCACAAATCGGGCAGCCGTTGTAACTTACTAAGAACAATAAGTCCAAAAATGTTCTCAAACTGAAATGCATGTCACACCATCCTGAAGCTCTCTGAAAACCCAGAAAAACCCAAAAGACACTCTACCAAACTCCTGCAAACACCCACTAAAAACTCAAAAGGAAACCTCCTAGGAAATACAAAACCCTAATTTTGCCTTTGACTAGCCTACGGGACTCCAAAAATAGGCTAACGATCACTAAAGAGCATAGGGCTAAAAATGGAGACATTACAGATTGTGAGAAAATGGAGCTTGAAATTGTTTACCCTTACGAGAGAAAACCACCGCAAAATATTGCTTTTATATAAATCTCTTTTACAGTCTTTGTAGGCACCAACTTACAGGAGACACCAATCCCCTCTTATACAATTTGTGAGCACCAACCCACTGGAGACACCAATCCCCAATTGAAGAATTTGTAGGCACCAACCCTCTAGAAACACCAATCCCCACAACTCATAGGCACCAACCTACTGGAGGCACTAACCCCCACAACTAAGCACCAACTTAGAAAGAGACACCAATATCTTTAATATGAGGCACCAACCTTCTATGATACTATCTTCTTGTGAATGTCTTCTTCAATGGATGATGAACAATCACATTCAAATCAACAAGTTCTTCTCCTCAAATCTACTTATACTCTTCTCTATAGATCTGCCATAAACCCTCTTCTATTTCTGCATAAACATCTCCTTTATCTTTGCATGAACTCTTCACACAAAACTGCTATAAACTCTTCTTTCAAATCTACATTTATATCTCTCTAATCATAAATAACCTTCATATATATCTCACATTCATTCACCTTCACAAATCTGCTCACACATACATTATCCTTCACAATAATCTGCCTTCTATCAAATAATATTCATTCTTTTATACAAGGCTACTTGAGTTTGAATGATATATGCTTTTATTATTGTCTTACCTACTTTTCAATCCATACTATTCAATCCGATTTAATATCTTCTGCTTTGGAGAAGGGGTGTGAGCACATATGGAGAGTCATTCCTTTTCAAAAGGACATACCTTTTGTTAATATTCCTTAATCTCCATCTTTTGAAACCCAATCACTGCCTTTTTTTAAAACTTTAATTGTTGTTTTTAAATCACTTTAATGATCACTGCACTTTATATTTTTTGTCTTATTTAAATTGGATGATTTCCTTTATTGATATTAATCGCTGCATATTACATAGTCGCTGCCTTTTTAGTAACTGCCTTTAATCATGAATAAATTGCTCCCTTCATTACTCCACATGATTGCTATACTTTATCTCTTTACTTGGTCCATTCATATATAAAGATGCATTTAGACTTAGGTGCCAAAGTAAGGTCGGCTACAATGATTTAATGTTTAGTTTTCATATTACCAAAAGTATTTCCAAATTACCATTGCTAAAATATGCCCATAAGATTGCTGTGTATATAAACTAATTCCATTGTGATGTATAACTCTTGAAAGTAGTCACAATTGTAGGTTATCTTGAAAGGCCTCAGATGATTTAATTTATTCTTCCTTTGACATCAATGACTACAATGTGACATGCGGTTTGACATCAATGACAATATTCTAACAAAGAGTTGGAGAAATCTAATAATCAATTAAATCGAAGCATGAAGTTTGAAAAAAACCCCGGAATTCTAGAGGACATTATCAACTCCCAAAGATCACCCTTCATCAAGACTGGTCTTGGCTTTGAGGGAAATCATAAGACCACCAAAGAAAAGTCAAGTTTTAAGACTTTTGAACTACCAAAGAAGATAAATGAATAAAAGCCTAAAGGATATGCTAATGTGCTCAAGGACTCTATCAATAGTAGCACCAAGAAGGAAAGTAATATCCCACAGAAGAACAACATTCCTCACAAGGATAACAATGAAAGATTCAAAAGATCATTTCCACCAAGGCAATCTCACATCTCCACATTCTAGTATACCTTCTTTGGTTATTGCTTCTTTTGCAATCAGTTTGGTCATAAGGCAATGGATCGTAGAGTTCGTGCAAAGAATGATTTTGTGATGAGCCCAACTGGCTCCTCTTCAAACCCCTGAAATGCTCCAGATTATTTAAATAAGAAATTATTCCAGTTTGCCAACCAAGAAAGGTGAAAACTGACAAATCCAAGTGTAGAAGACTACAAAATGATTTCTCCAGCTTGGAAACTAAGGCAAACAAATTGTAGAAGCTAGGCGCCAAGGATGCAAGAAAGAAATAGCCAAAAATGAAGGCGTTTTAGCCTGCAAGAGAATCACGCCTTCCCAAAGGAGTATGCCAAGCAAGAACAAAGTATGACTTTTTGAAGATCCTGAGAGTCCTTTCTGAATCAAACCCTCTGTAGAAGAATGGCGTCCAAAAGTGAAGCCTACTGCCTTATTTCAAATTGGAAATTGCTGAAAAGAAATCTGATGAAGCACAGATGAACTTTTGGATGAAGCTCTCACAGGTAATCATTCAACTGGTATCTCACAGCCTCACAATTACAGATTCAATGAAGAATTGATGCTCTCCAATGAAGGTTTTCCTGAAACCCTTGTCCTCAGACAAAAATCCACAAAGAAGAATAAATTATGCAAAGTCAAATGATCAAAGATGAGTTTGATTTGCAATTTCTCCCTTTTATGCAAAAAGGCACACACTTCTTGAAGAGCAACGCACTTTTGGTCATTCAAATACATTAAAATGTATTTAATTACCTTTTCAATAGTTATAAATTAAGTCTTTGAAGTGGGCGCACCTTTTGAGTCACTCAAGTGATTTAATTTATCACTTTATAAACCTTAAGTCACTTTTAGATTTATTTAAGTGATTTTTTTTTAATCTTTTTTTATAAAGTCAATTTGACTTTATAATATTCCATTTAAGTTAAATAATTAACTTAACCACTTAAATAATCATAACTCTCTCCAAACTCGGTATTTTTTTGTGCCGTCAGAAGCTGGCGAACACTGCGCTACAGATGCCGGCACTGAATCCGCTACTGGAATGAAGAAGTGGGAACGTCAATTACCCATCAAAACGGCCACTGACTCCCTAACCAAGAACTGTCAGCCTACGAGAGTCTAAGTAATAGGCTAACCATCATCAACCAAGATCATGCTGAAAAAGGGGACATTACAGATTTTGGTTTCTTAAAGAGGAACTATAATTCATTTGACCCTCCAATGTAGTACAACATCATGTGCTACAAATGCAATAACTTTGGTCATACAGCACATTCTTGTAGAAGTGATTTTGCGGAACCTCCGAGACAAAACAAAGAGGATGTTCATGACAGACTAAAAGAGGAATCTACAAGAGTTTGGAGCATTTAATTTTTATCTTTGGCATTTGGCATTGATCAATGATCAAGTATCATACTATGAAATGATTTAGTTTTACAATATTGTATATTTCTCTTTTTTTTTTGTATATATATATATATATATACACACACACATACCCATACATACCCAAACCCCTAAAAAAAATTTCACATACCCACGTACCGGGTTCTCGTACCCGCACCCATCCCCAAACCCGAACCGGTAACTTAGTGTCAAAGTGATCCTGAGGTCTTAGGACGATGAACTGAAACAACCAGATGACTTACTAAAAATAGTATGCTCCTCCAAGAAGGTTGGAGAGCTCGTAAGCGGGTGGACATCGATTCTGAAAGCATCAAGAGGCTCTACATAACCAACTAAACTCATTGCCATGAATATCAACTCTGTTAAATTGAAATTGTGCTCTCCAAGAACTTTGGAGTTCCCCCTC
Organism: Sequoia sempervirens; assembly: GCA_007258455.2. Lineage (NCBI taxonomy): Eukaryota > Viridiplantae > Streptophyta > Pinopsida > Cupressales > Cupressaceae > Sequoia > Sequoia sempervirens. The sequence continues at coordinate 22,186 of VDFB02065349.1, forward strand.
AATCACCAATTAGCTTTCGGAAGAACTTGGAAACTTGACTAATTGTTCACAAATCATTTTTGGTAAAAATAGGGACATTACATGAAGTCGGTTGCCATCTAAGACGATGTAAAGTATTTAAGAAGATGGGTATAAGTCCTCTCAAAAGATGACCAAATTTCTCTTTAGAAAGAAGAATGTAAATAACTAGAGACAAGAGCCTTTGAGGTGGAAAAAGGATATAAACTACATAAAATGCATCCATTTTTATAATGGATATGATACAAATCAAGAAACTGCTATGCACCGGAGGATGAAGGAGTTCAACCTTCACTTAAAACAAGTACAAGATGCATAGCTGACGTTGGCATCAGAGAAGTGTTAAACTCTAATACCAACTCATACGATGATAGAACAATTTAGCTTCAATTTATACGATGATATTTAAAGAAAATCTTAAGGAAGCCTACATTTTTGAAAGTTCAGAAACCCTAGTAACATAAATGCTCAGATTAGCATTAATCTAAACAAATACGTGTGGCATATGACCCACAAAGCCATGTGAAAGTCCAATTACAGGGGAAGCCGAGGTACCACTCTATTTGCTTATTGGCCGCCTCGGGGGTTCAAATGGCATTCGATATAGGTGCCTTTATACCGTGTGCAGACTAAAATCAAAGATAAAATGGCCACGAATTCAATCCTCAATAAATGAGCACCACCATTTTAAAAGAAAGAGTGTTCGAAAATATACCTGGACAAATTTATACGGAAGCAGGTATTGTTGGGTGTACTCGAAAGCGGTAGGAAAGGCAACGCCACAGAAGATTACTCGTATCACACCAGTGTCCGCCATGATATTTTCTGTTCTCCTTCCCACCAGGAATGTAGGGTGAGTTTTGACTCCTGGCGATGATTTATATATTCATGAATTGGTATCATTTGAATTGCAAGCTTCTTCAAATTTCCCTAAACGCCATCGTATGAATAGCATCTAAATTGTCCTATCATCGTATGGATTCCAGCTAAATTGTCCTATCATCATCGTATGAGTGTTCCACACTTCTGCTCTATTCTATTTTATTCTTCTATATTCATAAATTATTAGTCCCTGTCTAGGGACGGTCTCTATGACAATTAATAAGTTCAAATATTTATTTTTTCAATTCTTAAATGACGTATTGTCTATCTAGCACTTTATATTCTAATTCATTTGGTCATTGTTGTTTTTAACTTTATATATGCTAAATGTAGAAACATAAACAAGACTCGTGAAGAGTTTGACAAAATGCCAAAGAAATGTGGTCATGGATGCCATGATTGGAAGATATGTTCAAAAGGGCATAGTTGAAAAGGACTTGAAACTTTAAGCATGCGGACATCCATCAAAGTATAAAGTAGTAGTTGCTAGTGCCACTTTCTATCATGGTTTTTATAATAATTTTAATGAGATTTGAAGTTTTTTTAGTTTTCTATGGTGTTCATTAAAGTGGTTCAAATTTTCAAAAAGATTTTGCAAATTTTTAAACAAATACGATTGGTATGTGTAAGATCAAACTTTGCAATCTTTGTCAATATTCTTGTAGCTTTTTGTAAAAATAGGAGATTTGGAAAAAAGTATGAATATCCATCAAAGCATAAAAGGAACTTTCGTCAAATGTCATAGTTGCAAGTGCTCTAATAACATGTATGCAAAATGTAGTAATATAGACAAGACACACAACCAATTTGAAAAAGTGTCAAAGAAATTCGATGTTATGGAATGCTATGATTGTAATATATATTCGACATGGATTTGTTGATAAGAGCTTAGAAACTTTAAGCGCAGTGTGGACATCTGTCGAAGCATAATTGAAAGTAGATTTTTATAATATGTAGTAGTTGCAAGTGTTACCTCCTATCACCATGGATTTCACAAGAAATTATGCATTTCATCTCTTAAATGATTCCAAATTGTGTCTAATATTCTTTGTATCTTATATTGTGTGGGTGAGATTTGAAGTTCCTTGTAGCTTCTTATGGTGTTCACTAAAGTGGCTCAAATTTCCAAAGACTTTGGAAAGTTTCAAGCAAATGTAATGGTAGGTGTAAGTCCAGACTTTGCAACCTTTGTCAACATCCTCATAGCCTATACAAAAATAGGATCATTGGAATAGGGTATCAACATTCATCAATGCATAACAAAAGGGATTTTTATCAAATACTTTAGTTGTAATTTCCCTAGTAGACATGTATGCAAAATGTGAAGCATAGACAAGGCATATGAACAATTTGCAAAAATACCTTAAAGAAATTTGGTGTTATAGAATACCATGATTGCAAGATGTATTTAATATGGTTTTACTATAAAAGGCCTTAGAGACTTTTAAGCAAGGTTTGAACATCCATCAAGCATAATTGAAAGTGGATATGTGTAAGATGTAGTAGTTACAAGTGCCACTTCCAATCATCATAATCTCCACAAGAACTTATACACAAAATTCAATAAAGGAATTTACATAGAAATTATCGCAGCTTATATTATGAGCAAGAGATTTGAAGTTTCTTGTAGCTTCCTATGGAATTCACTAAAGTGTCTCAAATTTCCAAGGAGGCTCCAGAAATTTTCAAGCAAGTCCAATTAACAAGTGTCAAACCAAACTCTACAACTATTACTAGCATCCTTATAGCTTGTGTGAAAATGGGAGCATTAGAATAAGGTATGGACATTCATCAAAGCATAAGAGAATGAGGATTTTAGTCAAACGATGTAGTTATAAGTCCCCTAGTAGACATGTATACAAAATGTAGAATCATGGACATGACATTGAATAGTTTGACAAATGCCTCAAAGAAATGTGGTGTCATGGAATGCCATGATTGTAGGACATGTTCAACATGGGTTTGTTGAAAAGAGCAAGGTATGAACATCCATCAAACATGACTGGAAGTGTATTTTGGTAAGATATAGTAGTTGCAAGTGCTACTTCTAATCACCACAACCTTTACAAGAACTCATACAAAAAAATTAAAAAGAATAATTTATACAAATATTCTCTCTTTAATGATTTCAAATTATGATTAATTTTCTTTGTAGCTTATATTGTGGGTATGAGATTAGAATTACCTTGTAGTTTTGTATGAAATTCCCTAAAGTGGCTCAAATTTTGAAATGTGTAAGGTGCATATTCATTTTAGAAAGCTTGGAGTACATAAGCATTGTCCTATACAATATGTTTGACAAAATATTTGAGTGACTTTAGGCAATTCTTAAATATATATATATACACATGTATACTTCTCTATCATGATAAGATAATTACAATAATTAATCTTTGCTTGTCTTTAACAGATTATTGTCATATTTTTGGGGTGCTTTTATTTAAGGAGTAATATGGAATGTTTTTGCTTGGATTTTATTTTTACAACTATGAAATGTATATAAAATGGGTATGACTATTTTGGGAGTATTAAGATGGAAAAGAAATTTATGAGTAATTACAAGGAATTGGTGGTGAAATTTGGATGAGCATGAAAGAAATAAATAGTTTGATATTTTAGTCATATGGATGAGGGATGTTAAAACTATGTAGTGGGATGCACAAGGGTTGTGTTCCCCCAGAATAATAATAATAAACCTCAACTAGCCTACCCACTAACTGTGCTTGATGCAAGATCCCCAAAAATAAAAATAAAACTAACAATAGTGATAAGAATAGGATCATTACCTTCAATCATGTGCACACCATATTTGGTGTAGTAAAAGAGGCCCTAAATAATTTACAACCATGATTGTAGCATCAATTGAAAAATGTAAGTTTTCTTAGCCCTACTTTTTCCCTTTTCTATCTAAGCCCTAATTTCTCTTTTGATAGTCCATGAGCTTCAAACCCTTACCATTGTGATTATTTTTAATAATTTCTATAATTCACACTATCAAATATAGAGAATCTCTTGGCCAAAAAACAAATTTGGGAGGTATTGATTTTGTAGAGATACGCCCCAGAATGCTTAATTCATTAGCACCACAATCATGAGTGAACAAGCCTCATAATGATGGCATGCTCTCACATTAGCAATATCTTCTAGATAAAAACCACATAAATAGCTTTAGTCATAGTAAAATCATCTTGCTTTCAATTTAGGTTACTTTCTAGACCTCTAAGAAAATTAAGAGTTTGACACTATAGTGGCCATGTAGTTAAAAATGCATTGCAAGCACTACACTACCAAGGATAATTTTAGTGGTAGATATTGGTTTATTGTTAGACATTAAAACCTTCAAATGATACAAAATTAATGGTTACTCATTAAATAAAAATGATTACATGTGATCTTTTACAAAATTCATATATGATAATATGTTTAAACATTGGAAACATGGTCCTTTATGGATATGGATTTCACTAACCTCTATTTGATCCACTAAAATTTATGGGTTCTCCTCATATAACCTTATAACTACATTAGTACACAATATCCTCCATACTTAGAAGTCACTAATATTCATTCCCTAGCCCTAACATCTTTTTGTGTGTATTTTTAGATTTTTTTTATGAAATATCTACAAGGATTAAGGGATTTATCGATGGTATCCTATAAAAGAATATATTGAGTTTGTGTGGGTTGAATGAGACACATATGAAATTGTTTGTATATTTTAAGTTAGTGAGAGAACTATTATTTTATAAATTCTAATGGTTTTCTTCTATATTATTATTCTTTGTGGAAGTGTATTGATTCTATAAACTAGTAATAGAACTACTATATTATCTAGTCTAATATTTTTCTTTTATGACCCCATTCTTACACATGTTTATGTGCTTTTGGAAAAGTGGAGATATGAAGAGAAGTGGCATGTTCTTTTTTTTATTGTATATCTTGAATTTCAAATGTTAGGCAGGTTGTCACAATGTTATTTTTAAATGGTTAAGTATATTATATATGAACATTTATATTTTTTATATATGAGATTTTTATTAAAAAAATATTTTCTATAGGACCCATTTATATTTTAATCTATTAATTTTAAGAAATCTATTTGACTTGTAATGATAAAAAAATATATCTTATTAGGAAAGCTACATGCCAAATACGTTAAGAAAGTTTTAGCAACACTATAAACAACCAACGTGGTCTCTTATCCACTTGTTGAAATTTTGTTCTCAATACTGTATAAATTATATTTTCCACATTCAAGTCCATTTTAAATATCATTTTTCTACCTCAAAGTTCTTTGACATCACAACATTGAACCAAATTTTAAGTTAAACATTGAATAATAAGGTTTAATTTGTTCTCTATATATTTTTCTAGCCATAGTGTGTGGATTGATGAATATGAGCAAGTAAAAAAATCTACTTAAATGGGTTACACTTGCATAGTTTTCTAGAACATGCCATCTCTTATAAAAATTTCTTTCCTAACATTCCTTCTAACACTAAGTTAGTCATTGGAGAGTTTTGGGTAGGATATTTAGTCATTGTAGTTAGTTCTCATGTTTTGTCCTTAAAACATGTGTGCATAGTATCTAGTTGCTTGGCTACTAGAGGTTTTGCTAGCATTGGCTTGATCAAATGTTAAATTTATAATAGTCAAATCATAAATTAATACTTCAAGAAAAATAAATATTGTGTGTCTATGATGTAATTATAACAATGCTAATGCTTTTCTTGACAATAACAATCTATATTTCATGATATTTATTTCCAGTCAACATACATAAAACTTATGTTTTCACCAAAACAAATAAATATTACAATTCAATGGGTTTGGATGATTTGCTCCAAAATTTTCCACTTTTAATGCTTTTAGCGTAGGGCTTGTTTATAGCAACCTTACATTTTTATGTTTATTTTTGTAAAATATCTTATCTTCCAAAATTATATTTGATGTTTATAATTTTTTCAATTGGTTGGGGATATTGAAACACAAGGGAAAAGTATGTAAAATACAAGAGAGGGAATTTGTGTGGTGGACCTATTATCTCTTCCTACGTGAAGCTTCTTTTCTTTTTCAACCCTTGGTAAGAAATGTGTTTTTCATCCATGAAGTTAGGTTTAAATAATTATATATTATCTTTCAAAATATTTTTGGGAAATTATTTTTAAAAATATTTAGTTTGTGAAGTTTTTTTATTTTTTGGAAATAGAGCATAGTCTTCCTTGTGTATCTTCCCCTATTTCTACTATGCATAGTTCCCTTTTATCCTTGATGGAAATAAGGTTGGTTCTATGATTATATTCTTCTAGTGAGGCAATTGAACCCTATCCTTCCTATAGTGGGTTGGTTCAAGCATGCTTTTGTGGAAGAAGTTAAAATACACATGTAGCCACAAAGTCGGTTCTAAGAAGTACCTTCAAAAATTTATACAAGTTAATTAAATTAACTATAATTGGCTTCAATTTTGATGTCACCTATAATTGGTTATACATTATATATGATCCTTTATATTTGATAGTGGGTTAACATTATACTTATTTTTGGATTCCATACTTTTGATTTTAGAAATGGGTTTCTAATGTACTTATTATTGGCTTCAGTCCTTTTAATTTGAGATAGAGGGTTCACATTATATTTTTTATTGGATTCAACACTTTGATTCTTTTATATTTGATCATGGGTTTCACATTTTACATGTTATTATCTTAAATTTTGCTATCTCAAACTTTGTATTGTGTTTATTTCAACTTTTTATATAGTGGATGGGTTTTACATTATATTTTTTATTGTCTTTGATTATTTTAATTATGATAATTGGTTTCACATTATATTTGTCATCAAATTTAGTTATTTTATTTAAGATAATATATACTTTTAATGTTTGATCCAAAATGTTGATGATAAAAATTGCACACAATCAAAGCTAGAAATTTATTATAAATTGTTTATATGCATAGTGGTGTTAGATTCTACAAGAATTGAGAACCAAGCCAAGATTTGATGTTGGTCGTAGATCACATACACTACAATCGACAAATGATCAAAGATAAATATAGTGGAATAGAGAGAATCCTAAAAGAGAGAAAGAATAGTCACTTTTCTCTCATTGAACTAGCCAAGATGAGAGCATAGTGTTGTTTATATAGCAAAAAATGGAAAAATACAAGAGGTGCATTAACTCTAGAACTACACATAATAGTGTGTCATAGAAAAATGGCCCCTTGTCATTTTCATGGTCTTTTAGGTCTTGTTTCATGGTGTTGGAACTATGTTGCTTTGATTTTATGATGTATCATGGCTTGAACATGCTTATTTAGGTAATAAAACTCAAAGAACGATGTCTTGTGAAGGTGTTGTGAAGTGTTGTAAGACATTTCTACATTCTTCTAGACTTTATTTAATGCATTTCACCTAAAACTCACATTTTTATTCATCAACTAGTCCTATATTGAAGTGTTGTAAAGTCTTGTAACAAGATTTCATGCTTTTCTAGGCACATCTTCACTATTTACACCTTTCTAATGCTTTATTTTGTCTTTTTATGCCCTCATATGCTTATATTAAGTGTATTTTTGGATCTTATCCTGACAAACACCATTAAACATAACATTTTTCCTGACACATGGTTTTATGTCCTAAGTGGAACCCATTCACCATGGGTGGCGAATGAGTCCCCCTTGGCCCCAAATTCAAAATATTTCAAATTTCCTTTCAGGATTTTATTCAAATTCACTTCATGTTAGCCTGTGATGAGGTATGAACGGATACTAAGGCACAAGAATTGTATAAATAAGTGTTTTTCACCTCATTTTACATCTCCTAAGTCATTCAAGCAATCCTCCAACATTCACATATCATATTCAAGCAATCTCAAGCATTCAAGCATTCAAGTATTCTATATCATCAACTCAAGCACTTTCAAGCACTTTCAAGCACTTTGGAGCAACCATTGACATCATTTCAAATTTGCATATACAAGGATCTTGGTAAGTTAGTAACACTTTCATGTTGTTCATTTATCATTTCCTTTACATTTCATTCATTTCTATTGGGTCTGATTACCAAAGTGGGGTTTGACCAAGGCAAACCCCTATCCACTAACCCCTCAACATTTTCCCCCTTTTTGCATGTGTATTTGCAGCCTTGTTTTACATATTTAAAGGTGTTGAAAAGTGGAATTTAAGTCAACTAGGCTCTTCAAGTCAACTTATCATCCTTTCAAGCATTTTGAGTGTTTTATGTTTGTTTCCTATAGAACTGACTCCGACAACCCGACATTCAGACATCTCCAAATCTAGTGTAGCAGAGTTGCCTCTTGATTTTCTAGAAATCTTGGGGAGGACTGATTCACCACCCTTGGTGAATGAGTCCCACTTGAAATTTGAAAATCTATGTTTTGTCAGATTCTGGATCCCGACTGTCAAAAATCAGTTCCTGACACTTTTTCACCAGTTAGAGGACTGATTCGCCACCCTTGGTGAATGAGTCCCACTATGAAAAATCAGTAAAATCCATCAACATTCTAGATACTCTAGATAGCTCACATTTCATCCAGGTGCACTCAGATTTACCTTTGTACCTTATGTTCTACATAATTTCTTCATTTTCATAGTTGTTTGCATATCACAGTGTGTTTTCAAACATAGCTTAAATTGTACTTTTGCATTCATTTTAGATCATTTTAATCAGTCAATTGCATTTAGTTAAGATCATTTACATCATATCACATTGCATACATCCTAATTTGAGTGTTACATAAGCATTTTTGGATCTAATCTCTCTCCTTTTAAGTGAAAAACCCTATAAGAGTTAGAGAGTCCATTGGGTCCAAAAATCTATGTCACATTTTGGTGAACCTAACATGCACAAGGATGTTAGGAACACCCATTCTCTCCTTCTAATGACAAGGATGTTAGGATCCCTATGGGTCCCCTTCATCCTTCTACTCATGAAAAAGGAGAACCTAGTAAACACAAACGACCTTACAAATTGAAGAAGATAAAGTTTCCTACACATCCTCCACCCGAATGTGAATGGAGACTTCAATTGCTTCTAAACAAAGGTCTTATACTCTTACCACATTCCAATATACTGGTCATTCATCCTGACAACTCTAATATACCATATTACAAATATCATTGTATTATTGGACATCGTACGAAAGTATGTCAGACTTTGAATGAGATACTGGAAAAGTATCACTTCACTGATCTACTGACTGTTTTCCTCTCAACCCTTAAAACACCATTTCCATTTCATGCCATAGTTGTAGAAAATTTTTATTCTCACTATTGCATGATCCTTTTCATCTTCACCCTTGTGCTCATGCTTGTTTTGCATACAAGTGATTGTTAGCCTTTGCCTTTGTAATACATTTGCATTTGTCTCTTAACCATGTTATTACCTTTTCCGCTTGTATATCCAAGATTGAGAAACCAATAACTTAGTTAATGGTTGGCATACATTTGCATTATTTTCTTTCATGTGTGTATTGTGTTCCCCCGTATCGTGCATTTGATGTCTCCTCTCTTTGTCCACTTCTTCTATTTGTACCTTTATTCTTCTATTTTTCGTGCTTTGTTTTGTGTTTTTCCTTTTGGGGATGACTCAAGGAATTGAGACCGAAATGTCTCCTTCATGTTGACCCAAAAGCTTTTTCATTTCCTTTCGTTTCCTTTTTGCTTGTGTTTTCCTTTTGGGGATGATGCAAAGCATCGAGACCGAAATGTCTCTTCCATGTTGACCCAAAACAAACTTTCTTTTTTTTTCGCTCTCTTTATGTCATTCTTCCAGTTCTATGTGTATTTGGGGAATGATGACAGTTCCGCGCTCTTTCATAAAAACATTACAGCAACGAGCATACTGACCCTAAATCCATAGATCCCTTATGTGTTTGGTGTACTTTATTTTCTAGGGGGCAACTCCTTCTTTCTTTGCTTTTCATTTTTTCTTGACATGACGCAGCCTAACTTCGAAACATATGACTTGGCATAGGGTTTTTCGAGTTGGCTCTTGTGTCTTGTTTTCTTTTCTTCTCTACTTTAAAGTAATTTCTCACAAAATAATGTGTAGCAATTCCTCTAAAGTGGCGGGCATACATTACCATTATTTCATTGTGCATTTATGCTTCTTAGTGTAGCCTTTTCATTTATGTGATGCATTTATCACTTTGTGGATGACATTGGGTGTGATGTCCTTCATAAGTGTGATCTTTCTAAACATATTGCATTCCTCTTGGTGGTTTGATGTGGCGTATTACATCCCCTAAGTTGTGAATATACTATTCTTTGATTGTTCCTCTCTTGGATACATTAGACACAATGTTCCCTAGGTGACTAACCTTGCATAAACTAAACAAGACTCCTTTGAACAATCTTTCACGCTACATTTTTGCATTTTGCATTTTGCATTTCTTGGCCACCTTGCATAACACAACTTGCATGCCTGTAGTGCCATACTATTTAAAACTTAACACTTGCATTTCCTTTTTCTTTGTGGCACCTTTTTAAAAGTTATCAAACAAGTATAGCTTTAGCATGGTTGAACGAGAAGCCCAACTAGCAGCATGATTTTTCCCCATAGCCACTTTTGTGTTTGTGAGTGCATACCAACTAGTGTATGTATCTTACTTCTTTTTGGGCTTTCTCACCCCACACACAACTAGTTTTGTGCCCTAGAGTGAGCATACAGTTGGGCGTTCTCACCCCACAGACAACTTGAAGTTCTGTGGTGCCAAAGTGAGAACACATTCTCTTTTTCAAATAATCAGCCTAGATCTCTCTTCACAACTAGTTGGATTGACGATCGAAGCTTCACTCAATTCTTTTCAACACTTGTGTGTTCCTTTGTTCTTATGTTCAGTTTTTCATGGTATCTTCATCTTGGGGGCTTGATCATCCCTCTTGATTGTTGCATTCCATCTTGCTAATGTAAGTGCATTTGAACCCTTCCCTCGATGTTCATGGCTACTTTAGTTTGAGGAAGCAAGTTCATCCTCTCACTAAAGTGGGGGCTAAATGTTCCATAGAAAAATGGCATGTTGTCATTTCATGGTCTTTTAGGTCTTGTTTCATGGTGTTGGAACTATGTTGCTTTGATTTTATGATGTATCATGGCTTGAACATGCTTATTTAGGTACTAAAACTCAAAGAACGATGTATTGTGAAGGTGTTGTGAAGTGTTGTAAGACATTTCTACATTCTTCTAGACTCTATTTAATACACTTCATCTAAAAATCACCTTTTTATTCATCAACTAGTCCTATATTGAAGTGTTGTAAAGTCTTGTAACAATATTTCACGTTTTTCTAGGCACATCTTCACTATTTACACCTTTCTTATGCTTTATTTTGTCTTTTTATGCCCTCGTATGCTTATATTAAGTGTATTTTTGGATCTTATCCTGACAAACAACATTAAACATAACATTTTTCCTGACACATGGTTTTAGGTCCTAGGTGGGACCCATTTTCCATGGGTGGCGAATGAGTCCCCCTTGGCCCCAAATTCAAAATATTTCAAATTTCCTTTCAGGATTTTATTCAAATTCACTTCATGTCGGCCTGTGATGAGGTATGAACGAATACTAAGGCACAAGAATTGTATAAATAAGTATTTTTCACCTCATTTTACATCTCCTAAGTCATTCAAGCAATCCTCCAACATTCACATATCATATTCAAGCAATCTCAAGCATTCAAGCATTCTATATCATCAACTCAAACACTTTCAAGCACTTTGGAGCAGCGATTTACATCATTTCAAATTTGCATATATACAAGGATCTTGGTAAGTTAGTAACACTTTCATGTTGTTCATTTATCATTTCCTTTACATTTCATTCATTTCTATTGGGTTTGATTACCAAAGTGGGGTTTGACCAAGGCAAACTCCTATCCACTAACCCCTCAACATTTTTCCCCTTTTTGCATGTGTATTTGCAGCCTTGTTTTGCAGATTTAATAGGTTTAAAGGTGTTGAAAATTGGAATTCAAGTCAACTAGGCTCTTCAAGTCAACTTGTCATCCTTTAAATCATTTTGAGTGTTTTATGTTTGTTTCATGTAGAACTGATCTCGACAACCTGACATTCAAACATCTCCAAATCTGGTGTAGCAGAGTTGCCTCTTGATTTTCCAAAAATATTTGGGAGGACTGATTTTCCACCCTTGGAAAATGAGTCCCACTTGAAATCTAAAAATCTATGTTTTGTCAGATTCCAGATTTCGATTGTTAGAAATCAATTCTCGATACTTTTTCACTAGTTGGAGGACTGATTTTCCACCCTTGGCGAATGAGTCCCACTATGAAAAATCAGTAAAATCCATCAACATTCTAGATACTCCAGACAACTCACATTTCATCTAGGTGCACTCAGATTTACCTCTGTACCTTTTGTTCTGCATAATTTCTTCATTTTCATAGTTGTTTGCATATCACAGTGTGTTTTCAAACATAACTTAAATTGTACTTTTGCATTCATTTTAGATCATTTTAATCAATCAATTGCATTTAGTTAAGATAATTTACATCATATCGCATTGTATACATCCTAATTTGAGTGTTACATAAGCATTTTTGGATCTAATCTCTCTCCTTTTAGGTGAAAAACCCTATAAGAGTTAGAGAGTCCATTAGGTCCAAAAATCTATGCCACAAATAGGTGGGAGGTTTTACCTAATAATTAAATGCCAAAATATGTGACAAAACCTACTCAAATATAGGCAAACTAATGGCTATGAGATGTGGCATGTAAATCCAAAAGAGAGTGTGAGACTTAGCTACCCATGTGTGGGAGAGAGCATTACATATAGTTGATGGATTATGACATGTGGTCAAGCATATTAACCAAGTATAATTAACCTAATAAAGCTTAATAATATGTGTAGGAAAAAATAAATATCTCCTAACATAGGGAAAATAAAAAACCTGCACTAACACCCCCCTTAAGTGTAGCTTAGGTGGGTGAAAATATGGGTATTGAAAAATGAATCCTAATGAGGTACACATGCACAAATAAATTTCCCCCAAAAGAAGAAATCCCCCCATAAGAGGAATAGACCCCCTAAATAAGAGAGCAAAAATACTGCCAGAGTAGAGAGAAAAAATGGACTAAGAAGCCCCCTTGAAGTAGATACATGTCGCACCCACAAAAAAGCTCATATATGAAGGAACTTGATCTCAGTGAAGGTTTTGGTGAAGATGTCTACCATCTTCTCTAATGTAGGATAGTACTTAAGATCAATGATGTTTTCATGAATCAACTCCTGAATTTAGTGCATATGAATCTCAATGTGTTTAGTCCTTTGATGATAGATTGGATTCCTTGATATTTGTATTGCACTTTGATTATCACAAAAGATGATTGTAGGATTTTTGAATGGAATTTCAAACCTAGTGAGAATATTTTGAATCCAAAAAGCCTTATTGGTAGCATTGATTTCCCCTCAATACTCATCCTTTATAAATGATATATCAATTATAGACTAAGTTCTTACTTTACCAATGAATTGGATCGAAACCAAGTGATAAGAAATACCCTAAAGTATACTTTTGATCCTAAGAATCACCTGACCAATTTGAATCTATCTATCCAACCAAGGCAATATCAACATTTATTGCATATTGAATCACAAGAATATGAGTACCTTAAATGTAGT
>VDFB02065350.1:0-11357 GCA_007258455.2 Sequoia sempervirens
TATAAAAAAACCACCCCTCTTTTGAGTGCCCTGTACCTCCACATCCTATGAAAATCCTTCATCCTCAAAACCTTTGCAACCTGTCTGTCCAACCCAAACACCAATGAAAGCAATATCAACATTAAGTATTTTCTCAAAGGGATATTTACAAAGGATACTAACTCATAGAGCACAAGATATGCTATGGAATTTTGGAACACCACTCATTCTATTCCATCCATCAAAGTCCTCACATCCATTGAAAACCACACCCATGCATATTGAAGATGCTTCCTTCATCTATGTACACAAATAAGAGAATCCCTCCATGTACTAATCATAGCTAATAATAAAAAACACCACTCCTCCCTCATCCCATCCAATAAAATACATATATGCTGAGAGATTGTTTCAAAGCATACCCAAACACTTTCTCATCAAAATCAAGATCCAAGAATCCCTATTGCACCTGTCCCTAAATCACAATCCTATCATCTCAGTTCCTCCAGATTTATCTTTTATAATTTTCTTGTCTTTGAGGATACTACAACTACTACCATTCCATAGCAATCTAAAACTAGATTTGCATCTTGTTTCCAAAGCAACAAGTATCCCATTCCCAATTATTTTTTTAAAACATGCATAATAAGACAAAATGGTTAGCCCTTCATGATTAAGTCATCTTGGAACCTGTCCAATTCAAATAAGATCCAATGTTTCAAGCCCTTGACTATAGATCTCACAATAAAGACCTTGGGGAGACCTCCAAAAATCCTAAGGATTTTTTTTCTAAAATTTTAGTAGGTACTTCCTATTGCTCCTATCATGAGGTTACTATGATTAATCCTTCCATCAACCTCATCACCTCCGCCACTAATAATTTCATACGTTATCCATCCATTTTCTAAAACCCCCCATAAAAATCATCGAAGGAACAAATCATTAGACTTATTCTAACATGTTGAAGGCATCACTTAATTCATGAGATTCAAGAAAAACTCTCCCAAGGGACCATACCATCACATTTGGATATAATTTGCATGCACAAACATATAAAACAAAGAATCCAAAAAAATGAAGATCACCATGTTGCAACATACTGACATGCACTAGCAAAGAAAAATCCAATCCAAAATTTAAATAAATGTAGAAGGCCACATAGATCCATCAATCACAATGGAAGCATAAAAATAGAATGGGTATTGAACAAAAATGTAATACATTGAAGAGCATCCCAATATACTCCTCTAAAATATATCTCCAACCCTAAAATCCCTACCCACCATTCTGATCCCAATTCCAAATCCCTCCATCTAAATCTAAACATTCCCATCCTAAATATCATACTTCCATTTGGTTTCCTACTTCACCAAATCCCCAAATCCCTTCATCTAAATCCAAGCATCTTGATCCTAAAAATACTACATCCATTTTGGGTCCCTCCTTCCCCAAATACGTATCCCCCATCCTAATCCCAAATCCCTCCATCTAAGTCCAAGCATCCCCATCCTAAAATCCTACATAAATTTTGGGTCCCTCGTTCCCCAAATCCACAAATATCTAATCCCGCATCCCAATCCCAAATCCTTCCATCTAAATCTAAACATCCCCATCCTAAAAATCCTACATCCATTTTGGGTCACTACTTCCTCAAATCCCAAAATCCCTATTTCCCATCCCAATCGTGAGACCCTTAAATAAATCCAAGCATCCCCACACTAAATTCATACATATGTTTTGCCTCCCTACATCCCAAAATCAATAATCTTAAATGTCCAATCTAAATCCCAACATCCAAAATTCCATCCTAATTCATAATTGCAATGTCCATCATGGTGTGTGCAATTGTTGGTCCTAGTTCCCCGAGGCCCTAAAACATTTTCTATGCTTCCCTCATTTCATCCTTTCATTCACTAATCTTTCAAAACCCTATCCACTAGATCTCACCTATATCCACCATCACATCCCTTTAATCCTAGTTGTTGCCTAATCCCCATCACACTCCATCTACTTTGAAATCCATTTTATTTCCCTTGACAACATCCTTCATTGTCATTTAGCTATGATGGTATCCTACTTATATTTTGGAGAAGCCAACTTAACAACTACCAAGGTTTCTACCAACACTTATTAATGCCATAACAATCCACATGGTATGCAAACACCATTTATGTAGTAAGAGATACTATCACCATGGAAGTAGATGCTTGAGTCCATCATGCCAATCCCTATCTCCATTGTACATATCCTCTATCCTTAATCCAACTCCAACCATCCCATCCCAACATTCAACAGGCATAAAAATCTAAATCTCCATCCAACCCATCCAAAAAAAAAGCAAATTAAAACTAAAATATAAAAGAAGTAAATGGAAACAAATTGTCCAACAACGAAAACCATTCATATGGTGCCTTGGGCAAGTACTATGATCAAATCTTGGTAAACATGCTTCATGCATAAGTATGCTATCTAAGAGCACTCTATACTTGGGATCAAACTTCTCCTATCCTATCCATCCCATCCTATCTACCCAGTTGTTATGTGCAAGTGGATTAATTACTTAATTAATTGATTTTAATCAATTAATTGAGGGAGGTTTTTGAGAGAATTTAAAAAATGCTATTTCTTCCTTTGGTCTTTGTCTTGGTATTTAAAAACTTATACTTCCCCTAAATGGTGATTATGCCATAAATATTTGGTCTTTGTAAACCCTTTTTTCATCTATTCTTGTCACTTTTTGTAGGGTCACACTCCTATTCATGCATACATGTCTTTGCACAACCATGATTTAGTTAATTTTTTTGGTGCCTTACATAGGTGTGTGATATCAAAGGTATGCAAAATTTGTCATTTTTAGCTAGCACTATTAGATGCACCACTTTAGGCAAATTTCACTTCAACAAATGACCATTTTAGGGCACAAATTTTCCATGGCATAATAAGCTAATTTGTGGGTTCCTTTTCATCTTTTAAATGCTTCTAATTAGACATGATTTATTTTTGAATAACCATCCTAAAATGAGCATTGGTTCCTTTAGCTCTTGATGCTTTGATTAGACACAATTCAATCGATGAGTGTCATTATTTAGGCACAATTCTTTCATTCTTTCACCATGATTTGAGCATTTTGTAATGACAAACTTGAAGTGAACCCAGTTTATCACCTTTCTTTTTTTTGTTGATTGAATTCTATATTAGAAATGCTACTTAAAAGCATGCCTTATGCAACTCTTTTAACCATTTTCCATATCCATCATCTACAGGGATTTAAACAAAACAATCTACAAGTCATTAATTGGAATATTGGACCTTGATAGACAACTTTGCTACTTGACCAAAAGACATTATTGTCGACCAAACAACCTTGCTACTTGACAATAAAGCATTATTATTGACCTTGTCTTGACACAAGGATGATAAATTCATGACAAAATATGAGCATTAGGTAGTTCAAACATTGAGTTTTGAGTGGGTACAATAAGGATGATAATATGTTCTTTTATTATGTTATTCACCAATGTTCATATTCTTTGGAGATGCAAATATGCCAAATTCATTGGAGATGCAACTATGCCAAATTCAATCCCTAGTGACTTTGATAGACTAGATCTCCTTACTTGTAATAACTTCAAAAAAAATGATTTCTAATTTAAACATATTCTGTCACGATATTAAATCAATTATATACAAATAAAAATAACAACGATAATATAATTAAAATATTTTTGTTAAAAAATATTAAATTTGTTAGTTAAAAATGAGAAAGGTGCTCATTAAATTAATCATCCTTCTAACCTTACTATTTAAAATAAATTAAAAGATTCATATTAGAATAAGTGCATAAAATGATTTTTAACTCCAAGAAATGAATTTACACCGTAATGTAGAGAATGTCAATAAAATTATTATTATTAATTATGACAAAGCTATTAAGTATAATCACTAAAGATATACGGCACATGTGGCATACGTCAATCCTAAGATGATACAAGCATAAGCTACTAGTCTATGTGCTTCAATTGATTGGTTTTTTATCATGTTTGGGATATACATTGATAATTCACACAGATGGAAATTCTTCACCATTCTTCTCTTCTTTCGTGCAGAACATGTACCTTTTCAAATGGGCAATGGATGAGGCATTCAAATTTAGAAAGGAGAAGAAGAGTAAAATTAAGAGTGCATTGCAATTACAGTAAGAAGAATGAAGAGATAGGAAGTGCAGAATGGTTTGCAAAGGCAACCCCACTGGAGGTTTTAGGTGTGCAGGATGATTGCACAGAGGATGATATTAAGGCAGCTTTTCGAGCGAAGGTCAGCCTTTTGTACTTAACACTCCAACACTTAGTCATATACTATTTTCCAATGCTGCCCACTTGCTATTTATGCATGCCATATAAATTTTAGGAACAGAAAAATTACTTCAAACTTACAACGGGTTTCAAGGAAGATCTTTTCCTCAAAAGACTGTAAAACTAACATTCGAGCCTTTGCGTCTAGACTTTCTAACTGAACACCATATTGAAATTCCTCGACTTATTATTTATTAGCAATTCACATCTTCCATGCGACACTTTCGCCATTTTGGTTGAACTCCTTTTGTTGAGCCATCCGATTCATGATAATTGGACTAGTTCCACTGTTCCGCTGAAGGAATTTCAGTGTGGATAGTTCTTTATGCAGCTTGGTGGATTCTGGTTAAAAATGATCAAGAAACCAAAGTTATGTCTTTTGCAATGTACCCACATATTTATGAATAATTGTAAGCTCAGAATTCTGTCCTTCTATAAACAGTACACAAACACCAAATTTGCAAATGAATTAAGATATCTTGCTGCTGTTTTAAATAGGCGTGTATACCATAGCAGTGTAGTGAAATTGAAAAAAGAGGGGAGAAGGCGGGGAGAGCGGGAATGGACCAGGTAGCGGGGCGGAGCGAGGGAGAGAGAGGAGGGAGAGAGTAGAGTTAGAGAACAAGATATTAGAGGAATAGAGAAAGAAAGAACAAAGAAAGAGAGAGAAACAAAGCTAGCATGTGTCGCTAGAACTATAAAGAGTGAAAGCAGGAAGCAAATGAAAGGAGAGAAAGCCCTATCAAAAACGAAATACTAATAAATACAAGAATAACAAATAATTAAGAAAATCGAAAAACAATTCAAAAATGAGAAAATATCAAAAATAGGGCCAAGTATGGCAAATGAGAGGTTTGGGATGTATGATGAATTGAGCTGGCCAATATCAATAGCTGATTCTAGGTCCTGGCCCATTACACTTTAACAAGTAGAGAAATTAGTAAATGTTTTGTTTCCTTGTTGGAGTTGAAGAGCTAAAATGTTAGAGAATCCAAATGCGAGTGATCACAGTGCCCTCTACATTTTGTAATGATTATTTAGAGTTATTTTGAACTTGGAGTAGTTAACGTAAAGTGCACCATAATATATTTTTTGATTGGTACTTGAGGGATATACCGGGGCCCTCGCTCAGAGAGTATTTGCATTTTACAAAAAGATACAAAAATCAGGCCTAGCCCAAACTGGAAAAAGTTTTATGTGCCATATAAACTGGTTTTTGGAAAACCAAAGAAACAGAAGGAAAGCAAGCAGCACAGGGCCGAAGGACACCAAACCATAAGACGCTTGTTGAAAAACCTGCATCAACTCAGCAAACAGAAACCAACACAAAAATGGAGTTCCGATACTTTTTTAGATTACTATTTGAGGATCTATTAGAGGGCCCCAAGCCTGCAACAGAGACAATAACAAACACAAAACCCCTGCATAAACAACCCTTAAATAAGGTGTAGCAGGCAAGCACGTACAGATTAAACAGTATAAAAATTAGAAAACTTTCAGAACTCATACCACTACCAAAACAAAGGAACACCACCCACAACAAGTATAAGAACAAGCACTAAAAACTTTCAATGAGTAAACATCCACTGGCCACCTAAAGAAGCTTTGGCAATCCCCAATGAGCTGCACCAGCATCAGTTGGAGCAGCAATTCAATGGTTGTATGCCCTTCTATAAACTCCATTGTGGGAGACAGCCACCAGATGAGTCTTAACCATAGTCAGGCTTCAGCCAATTCTGGACCTTCAAATTTGATGCCTTTGATTATTTCTGCGTGCTGTATGACATGAAACAGTGCATCATTTGCAAGCAAAGGATGCGTATAACCCATAGTTACGAGACTCGGACTTGGTGCGGGTGACTTGACTTGGGACTTGGGACTTGGTGCCCTGACTCCGCATAGACTCGGCAAAATGAAAAACTCTAGAAATTTAGAGATTTTTAAGGATTTAAAACTTGTTTCATGCACCCTTTATTAAATAGATCTTAAAGACACAATAACATCATTAAATAGAAGCAAATTTGATCACATACACAAGTATACATCGATCACATAAGTATAAACGCAAATTTTAGCTGAAGGAAATAAAAAATGGAAGAGTTAATATTTAAACTACTATTACGCCCTTAATAAATTTTAACCTGGCTGCAATGTCATTCAAGTAGCCTTATGCTCCAATTTGATTATGGCTGAAATGGACAAAAGAAGAGTACCAAGAGCTTCATCCCTTCTATCAAGCTATTTTCTTCTTTCTTTAGCTCTTGTGGGTTTTGGATCACACCAACACAAAAAGTTTAAACCAGCAAGCTGAAACTGAGGAAAGTGAAGAAGGTTCAGAAGAAAAGTCTGGGGAAGTGAAGGAAAGTGGTGGCACTCTTGCCAAGATCTCTAGCCTTCAAAGAAGTAACTCATTCAAACTTAGAGGGTTGTTGAAGGGGCAGCAAATTGCTGCTCTAATTGATACTAGTGATACACATAACTTCATTGACAGAGATATTGTAGCACAACGTGGGCTCAAAACTAGGAAATTTGGAGGTTTTCGAGTCATGGTTGTCAATGGTAACACAATGTCTTGTGTTAGGATACCACAATTGAGGATCCTATTAAACCACTACTAAGTCAATGCTGACTTCCACATTGTCAACATTGGAGGCACAAATGTCGTTGTGGGTATGTAGTGGTTTCGTTCTTTAGGGGAGATCACCTTGAGCTTAAAATCCATGGAGCTGAAATTTCAAGATGGTGATAGGAAAGTGGTATTGAAAGGAATGACTAATGGGGGATGTCAAGTTTGATGTAATGTCCCCTTCTCAGCAGTGATCGTTTCTGTTGACCGTTGGCCTATTCCGGAGACCCGTAGGCTGTGCGGATGGTGAAATTAGGGTTTCCTAGTTTTGAGGAGGTTGTTGCTTGGAGTTTGGGTTTCTGACTGCGGATTCTTTCTGGGTTTTCAGAGAGCTTCGCAGTGGTGTGTTCAGTTTGGCATTCCGGGCAACTTCGCGAATTTACTATTTTTAGTAAATTCTATTTCTGGCAGTGGACAGTTTGGGTTCAGTTCAGTTGGATCACTTCTTCAGTTGTTTCAGCTGGCACTTCAGTTCTTGGCCTTGGGCGCATTTTTCTTGGAGAGATAAGTATTTTCATTATAATATTATTATTTTAATATTATACCCCTTGCCTAGCAGTGCAACTTTAAGTTGTTTTTAAAAAAGGGAACTTTGAGGGTCATGGCGTCATAAGGAGATTAATTATAATTTTAAAATGTCAAATATTGAGACAAGTAAAGTGGGACGCCCTTTTGAGAAGATTGTTTTATTTTAAAAAGTGAAATGTTTTATTGTTGAAAATGGACGCCATCTTTTGGAGGGAAAAGGTGAATTTGAAATTAGGGTTTGGGCGCCCTCTGGAAGCTTCTAGATGTTTCTCTCTCGTCTATATAATCAGGCCTCAGCTCTTCATTTGGTATCTTCTGTCTACTACACCGTTATGCTGCTGGATTGACTTCAGGCACTCGCTTCGAGGAAAGCACACCTCCTAGCATTGGCTCATCTTCTTGCTTGAAAGATAACAACTAGTTGAGAGGTTAGCTGTAATTGGTAGTTTGCATTGTCTTTTGAGTCCTATTGCATTTTGAGAGGGTTATTCATGCATTTTGTCATATTTTCGAGTTGCTGTTATCATATAGCTGTAGACACTTTTTACTTATAATTCAAAAATACAAAAAGATTTTGTTTTGGGTATTGCATATTCTCATTGGGCTGGTTGGGGCGCCACTTATTATGAAGTTTCATGAATTTTAATGAAGTGTGGAATTTTTAAGAAGAAATCGCCCTCCTCTAGGGGGCCGTACCATTGTACCTTCATTGGGTTTTGAGCAGAAATTAAATATCAAGGTTTTGGGGTTACTTTGTGTCTTGAACTTGGGCGCATTCATCTTAGGTGTCTTTTGCATCCATTTACTTGCATCTTGAATGAGTGGTGTGAGGTTTGTGAACATATTTTGGTGTTACAGTGTTGCTGATAACAGAAAAACAGTCTTTAATCTGTCATAGCAGCGAGTTTAAAATAATCATTTGAGTTGTGTGCAAGGAAAGTTATTGAGAAGACTTGAAGTTATCATTCTATATTATTGTAATGTTGAAGACTCTCTTATATTGTGCTTAATCTATGAATTTCTGATATTGTAAGCTGTAGAGTAGTACTGTCAGCATCTTTTATTCATTTCCGCAATTTCCTCATGTTTGTACTGCCCACTGAATAAGTGGAAGAGGCTGGCTTGCCGCCTATTTCTGTTTTGCATTGTAATTTCCTAAGTCTCCGCCATATGGTCGCCTCTTATCCATCACAGATTGAGTAGCACATACTTGGTGTTGAGCTAAATTTCAGTATTGCATTAGATAGGGATCCTCTGACCGAATGCTCGTCGTTCACCGGCGCATCTCGTGGTTAGAGTTCTTATTCAGCACTTTCCTTTGAGATCCTCTGACCAATGCTCACACCTTGCCCACATCGGGATCCTGGTGTACATTCTGGTTAGAGTTACTTTCTGCATCGTTTCGGTTTATGCTAACCTTAACGGGTGCGTGTTGCATTGTAAACAATTGTGAAAAATAAAAAAAAAATTGGTCCGGTTCATTACATTTGAGCAATCAGGATCAACATTGGGAGGGTGTTCAGGCACCAACCAGTTATTATTCTAATTCATTTACTTGCACTTATAGTTTGAACAACAGATTATTTTTTAGGCATAGCTATGATGTTGGAGTGTACGGAGTTGAAAATGAGGAAGTTAGAGTTAACCTTCTCAAGTTTACCTGTATGGTGCCACAAGTATATGATTGTGGAGAGCAATTCTCCAAGGAGTTGATTAAGATCATGTTGAGATTGGTTGCTCTTTTTAAGAAGGAACTTCAAGAGGTTACATTTGTAGGTACCCGACATAACAGTGTTCCAAGTGGGGGGAGCTACAAATTTCCCAGACATATTTGGGATTCTGGAGTCATATTGAGTTTAATTTAGAATCAATTAATGCATGACTTGCTATTGCTTAGGGATAAGAAATCTTGGGGAGGGAGGATTGTAATGTCCCCTTTTCAGTCTTAAGTCTATCAATTATTGTTAGTCTATTTTTGAATTCCTGCAGGCTAAACGGAGGAGTTCAAGGGATTCCAAGATTCTTGGAGGATTCTTGCTAGCACTTTCAAGGTGCATTTGTAGAGGGTTGCCAGAGTGTTTTTTGGGTTTTTTGAGATCCTTAGTGGGCAGTAATTGCTATTTTTAGCAATGTCTATTTTTAACACTTACTAATTTTAGTAAGTTTTAGTGCATCTCAGATTGGGCTAATATGGCGTTTGGACACACTATTTTTAGCAATTTGATATTTTTAGTAAGTGTAATTTTGGGCACTTGGTCATGGCAGTAGTTCAGTGCAGGGTTTCCAGTTCTGGCAGTTCAATATGCAATTCACTCAGACTAAATTCAAGATCAAATCGGTCTTAATTCACTCAAACTGAATTCAAGACCAAATCGGTCTTAATTCACGATTTCATAAGAAAAACTGACACCAATTTGCATCAAGTGCATTTGGAGGGTTGATTCAGATAATTTGATAGGCATGGTCACCCAAAGTCCACATGGTTTCTGTAGAGAAGGGGGATTTGCTACTCACGAGTTCTCTTCATTCAGAGAGCCTCACGGGGCGAATTGCCCTAAACTACCTCAAGGAACAGCGGTGAGAGTTCTAGAATCCGAAAGAGTAGTGTTGGCGTTTAAATTCGCACCTTTGGAATGTGAATTTGAAACGGACAGCTATGCATAGTAAAATTGCTCTTCAAATTAGGAGGGGAAGCTCCCTCTTGGTGATGGTGTGAAATAAAGTAAATTAAAACTAATTTGCCTATCTTTTTGTTTCTTTTTGTTTCAGCTAGAGCAGAAAGTTTATAAAACACAAATGCCGCAGCTGAGATTTTCTGATTAAGAATTCCAACTACGACTAACTTCAGCTAAAGACGTTTCTAATAACTCAAGTAATACGCAGAGCAAGAGAATTAGAAATGAACAAGATTGATTATCTGACAAAGTGCTTCAATAAACTCTTTCCCAACATACACCTACTTACTTTCAATGTAAGCTGAAATTAAGTTCATAAAAGCATAACACAATAAACGAAAATCTAAGACGTTATACCAAGGCAAAGGAGGCTCATGATTTTATTTCTCAAACTTCTGGAACAAAATCTACTAAAAACATGCCTGGAACAAGAGTTTGCAACTAAAGAGGCTTGCAATCTTTTTCTTACACAATAGGAACAACAATTACAACAACTCCTTGTTGGCTAAAAGAGACTCAACAATTCGCTATCATAAACACACTTAAACAACACTGAATAACAAATAGAAGGCACTTAGGCTCAGCATTTTTTTATCACTAGCATGGTTCAAAAAAAACTAATGAGAAAAGGCTCTTATTTATAGGCAAGCAGAGTAGGGAACCCTAAAATCTCCTTGCTTTTACAATCTAGGGCTCGCTTAGCAAGCAAACTTTATTTCTAAATCTAGAAAGAAGATAACATCTAACACCTAAGAAAGCAGGAAAAGCAGGAAATGCCAACTATTACAATTTATCTTCTTTCTCTTCTTCGAAGAATGGATAAGAATTGCTCCAAGAATAGAAAAAAAGCTTCTAGATGAAAGCTTGCTTTAAATCTCAATGACATCCGCTAAAAAGCAGGAAACTGTGTCCTGGTTCGATGCATCTATCCCATCAATAGCAAAGTTGTGTTTTTCCAAGATATCTTCTCCATTTGCAATTGATCTCAGGAAATCTTTGAGCTCATTGGCCGCTTTTTCAAATTTTGCTGACATCATGGCAAGGTGATTCATTCTGCCACCAACTGTATTGCTGCTATCACAACTGCGAACAATACTCTGAAATTGAGTTTGTACTTCATCAAGCCCGACATAAGAACCATCTTCAAGTTTGTACCGAGAAGGAATCTCAATGACAAACTCTTGGATGAAAAGAAGA